>MU860017.1:0-229036 GCA_033296875.1 Achaetomium macrosporum | reverse complement strand
TTACGGTATGGTAAGTAAGGCAGGTGGCAGCGGCCCGAAGTTTTGGTCTTGGTATATAAAAAATTAGAAATTGCCTTGATTGGGAATAGCTGGGGGCTTGATAGAATTTGGTGGGTGCTTGATAGTATCTGGTGGGTGCTTGCTAACCCTTCCCAAATTCAAATTCTTGGGGAGCCCTTCCTGTTATGAGAGACCCAGACTGATCGGTAAGGTGGGGCTGGTCGAGCCAATCAGTGGGATCCCCGGTGTCCACCTTTGAGAACTCTGACATCAAATCGCGACTTCTGCGAGCATCGGTGTTGTTGAAGCCCGCCCATCGCGAATTGCTTCTGTTCACGGCCAGAGACCTTCCGGCTGGTTTACTCTGGTAATATATTGTATCTGTTAGCTAGGAAGGTAAGGCGGTGAAAGGGCATCCGTTTCTTCGTGAATCTCGGACAGTCGTGTTCATCAATACACGTCAAGACCAGAGCAAGGCATCCAATGTGGCCTGGCCACTACAACACGCAAAGCTGGCAGGCGCCATCATCCGCAGCTGCCAATGCTGCAAATTTCGAGGTTGAGGGTTACCTACCGCCGCAACAGAGTTCAAATCTGAACGACTTCAGCTTCACATCAAACTTAAACCATTTACTGGACTCGGCGCTTAGTGTTTTCACGACCCCTTCAACCAATCCCAGTATTCCAACTAAAATCGTCAATGTAAGTAAGGCCCTTCATGTTCGGCCGGGTGCTCTTGCACGTCCCTCGTTGAACACTCTCTAACTCGGTCCCAGTCGCCTGCAAGGACTGATGCACAAGCCATGTCAGGCACGTCGCAAACCACCCGGATTGGACTGGACGCCCGCGCGGCTGAGCTCAAGGAGAAGTTGCTCAGGAGCCGGGGCCAGTCCCAGCCGCGCGCAAATTCGGTACAAGCGTCACCCAATGCTGCCAAGTCCGGCATCAATGTTGCCGTTGTGACGCCGGGTCCGTTGAACAAATCTGAGCCCGGAGCCCCGGCACCGGACCAGGCGAAGCCGGCCCAGTCAGTCCCACACACGGACCCCCAGCCCCCTGCGTCGACTTCATCTCCGCACGATGCAAGCGAAATTCGGGACTTGATTTCCTCCCTCTTTGCTGAGATTCCGGACGCGGACAATGACGGTCCCAGTCCCAGCAATAACGCCCAAAAGGTCGCCAAAGAACAAATGCCTGAGGAGGGGGAGGGAACAACCTCAGAGTCGTCGACGCTGAAAGGGGCGGGCTCTAAGAGCCCCTTGGCCACGCCTGCGGCGGTCACCAATAGTCTCCGAGCTGCCGCTACCGGCGACCGCCGCCAGGGATTCACTCGTGGTGTGACTGACCCGGCACTGGACATTGACCGTCCCAATCCCAGCAATGATTCCCACAAGATCCCCAAAGAGCCAAGTCTTGAGGAGGGAGAGGTAGCAAGCTCAGAGGAAGTCGCGGTGAAAAGGACGGATCCTAAGAGCCCCTTGGCCACGCCTGCTTCGCGCACCAGCGATCCCCAGTCCGCCGCTGCCTGCGACCGTCGCCGGGGATCCACTCGTGCGGACACTGACCCGGCACCCGTAAGGAAAAGTCCTGAAAAGAGAGAGGTAACAAGGTCAGAGGGAGCGGAGCTGAAAAGGACGGACCCTAAGAGCCCGTTGGCCACGCCTGTTTCACGCAGCAGTGATGCCCGATCTACCGCTACATTTGACCGTCGCCGGGAGTCCACTCGCACGGAGCCTGACCCGACGCCTGTAAGACAATCTGCCCAAGACCCACCTCGCCGTGACCGCGGGAGCAAGTCACATACAGCAGCTTCCAGGTCGGTGATTCAGGGTGCCGATTCCGCGGAGGCGCCTACGACAGGTCGCAACAGTACTGGTATCAGCCAGGCTGTCACCGGCGACAAGAACCTGGACCAAGGCAGGTGTCCCTCAGTGCAGACCCCTCACCGCGATGACTCGACTGCCTTCTCAGCCAAACGCCCGGAAGCATCACGTCGTGTCGATGAACCAGCTCTATCCGACGAGGCTTTCACTCGGTTGCTGAACAAGGTGCCCGATCTCAAAGACTGGCTCGAGATGACTCACTACCACGATGTGGAAACTCGGACCAGAAAGCTCGATCGGTTCCGGAGAGCGAAGGTTCTTGCCGCAGAGAAACGCAGGATCGAGGAGGAGGAGAGGAAGCTCATGGAGGAAGAGGCACTAGAGATGGGTTTGCCGCCATCGAGTGTCGTTCAGCTTACAGGCGTGGCGAAAAACACCCCCGTGGCCCCGGATTCAGACACCAATAACAGTCTCCCGACTCCTGTCGCCCTCTATCAGGACCCGCCGCACGCCCGTCCTGACAAGAGAGCCCGCGAGGAAAACAGCCCGCCTGACGTTCGCCAGGCGAAGGTGCCGCGGAGCGGAGCACCGCCGGGCAGCTCCTCGGACATTGACAGCAGAACCCGTCATCCTTCTCCACCCGGCAAGGCCATGCAGCCGCCAAGGTCCCCTGGCCGAGGTTCGCCACCCTCCCGCCTTCCGCGTCCGCCGTCTCCTGGGCGCCACGAATACCGTCGACCTCGAGAGCCATCCCCCTACCGGCAAGCTCGTCCGGGGCCGAGGCCCGGCACAGATAACCACGGCAGCCACGAGGATTATCCTCAAAGGCACGACCGGCGGGGGAGCTATAGGACGTACCCGGTCCCCGTTGATCTGGGTCGCAAGGGCGGTGAGCGATCATTCCTATTGCCAGTCCATGTGACTCAGCAGGCCATGGTTGTGACTAATGATATGGTAGATACCCGTTACTTCATCGTGAAATCCTTCACCGAGGAGAATGTGCGAAGGTGCATGGAAGATGTAAGTGCTGATGTTTTCTCCCCATCATCCGGCCGTGCTTCTTCTACTCTTTCTTGCGTACCGAACAACTGACTGTTTCACAAGGGCCTATGGACCACCCAAGTTCAGAATGAAGCTATCTTTGCGGAAGCCTTCAAGAAGTGCAAGAATGTGATCCTGTTCTTCTCGGTGAATAAGAGTAGGGCTTTCCAGGGATATGTAAGTGTCTCCCGTACTTTCCCTCTTTTTTCAAGCCTCAGCCTCTCTTCTTCGTTCTGTCCCTCTACTAACCTCTTCTTCCAGGCACGCATGGCATCCGCCCCCTCACCGGACACTCCCAGCCCTAAGTGGGTGAAGGGGCTCAACTGGGATACCAGCGTATGTAACATCCGGGTCGTTCATCCCGCTTTCCAGCAACTCTGCTCCGAGGCTCCTCCCAAATGCTCTGGACATAGTGATCGCTGACTTGGTTGGTAGCACCCGTTCCGCGTGCAGTGGCTCAGCAAGACGTCGGTCGAGTTCTTCCGCATCGGCCATCTCAAGAACTCTTATAACGAGGGCATGTCGGTTCTGGTTGGCAAGGATGGACAGGAAATCGAGGAGCAATGTGGTGCCGACCTCCTGAGAGAGATGGAGGCTATTGCGCTCAGGCAAGGCGAGGGTGATAGAGAGGACGGATACCAGTCGCGTCGGGCGAGTGGTTCTTGGGGTAACGGCCGCGGTCGATATTCTGAAGGATATGGGTATGGGTACAAGGGGTAAAAGATGCATTAGAGAAGGTGGTCCATTTCGGCTCTCCGCCGAGACAAGGTGCCCGGCCGGGGAAACGGGGTTTTTGTCGTTCTGACGCAGGTTCCGACAACTCCCATCCAGCGTATGTACTAGTAGCTTTATCCAGCGCACTACTAGTAGTATATTACCGGCAGAGCACTAATAAACAATAATTAGCTTGAGGTGCACTGCGCATACGACATGGAAGCCCCCGCTCTCTTCATCGAGATCCACCCGCTTGTCGTGTATAAACACCCGCATGTACCACTGCTTCAGGAGAGCCTGTCTTTCTGTATGCTCGACCCGTAACGGGTTTATCTTTCGTCGATGGCAACGGCAATGTCACCTGGCTCTATCTAGAACGAGAAGTCAGAGACCAGTACTACACCCCCATTTCCACAACATCCTCCTCAATCAGGGCTATGCGGATCCACCCGGTGGCCTCCCGGCTGTCCGGGCTCTCTTCCTCCCAATGCCATGATGAATCTGAACCATCTTCAGCTCCGTTCGGGGTGTCGTTGCCCGTCTAGGCCTTCGTTTGGTGCCGGATATTTGGTTTCAGACACTAGCAGGCACCCCTAGTCCACCGAGAGGAGACACCCGAGGGTTTGCAAAGAGGTCATGCTACCAGCCATCGCCTTGCGTAAGGTATGGTCTTGTGGGATTGCCTGATTTCTGGCGATCCCGAAATGAGTAACGCCCATTCCCTCATAGCAGTTTGTGTGGAGTTACACAGGCAACACAAAGCTCAACCGAAACAAACAGAGCTACTTACACGCAGCCAATTACATTGCTAGGTTTTTCCGGCCCTCAGGGGCTGGCCTGTAGTCAGTGGAATGCACGTTCGGCCTGACTTTGCCCAGGGATGTGGTGAGCATGTCCTGATACAGATGTTTCATGTAATACAAATTAGTACCATCATCAGCCTAGCATAACCTTCCCAAAGCCGAGCAGGTCAGCTAAGATTCCCGGAGCATCTACCTTAGAAGTTTCCAGGCCATGTATTTAGTGGCCGCGATCTCCTTCCCCCGGAAATGTCGTATATCCTGTGCCCAGTTGTCGGAGCGACACTTGCTTAAAACGGGAAGAGATAGATATGCGTAAAAGAAAAACAAGTGGGCACTGGGATCGAAACTTGGAACAGAAAGAACGAAAGAACTGTCCAGTCAAGTCTACCAGGTAGTCCAGCCCAATCCAGCCCCGGGGATATCATTCTGAGTAGTACGCGCTCTATGCCTTGCCTCGCCTTGCCTTGCCTTGCAGCCCCGGAATATGATGAAGAAGAGACATAGTAAGTGGAAATTGGATGAGAGAATGAACTTTGAAATCAAGACCGCCGCTTCCTTAGAAACTACCAAGCACCAGAACTAAAATCCGGAGAACACCTCGTCTGCGAAGTGAGTAAACCCTCTCTCCGCCTACCATGCCCGCCCCTTCCGTTTCCTCCCTGGATATTTACCAACCCTCCTCTTCCAATAAAACTGGTATCACTTAGTAGTAGTAAGTAGGTAATGTATCCAACGCAGGCAAGGGCTTAAGTACTGTAGGTGTAAGTAGTCTTTTCCCGCCAAACATCCTTCCCGATAGGAAACACAACAAACCGATCACCAACCTTGAAATCTTCCAACCCCCAACCCCTTCCTGGCCAGATCAGATTAGAGCAAACTACTCTCAATGCCGCCCCTCCCCAGCCCCACCGTCCAACTCCAACCCAGGCAACGCGTTCACAATCCCCAGCCCATTCAGCCCCGCCGCTGCCGCGGCCTGGTGGTGGTGCTGAGCCCCATGGGCAGCTGCCGCCGGATGATACGGCAGGCTGCCCGAAGCAAACATGGCCTGCGGATAAGCGGAGTAGGCGGAACTTCTCCTGCTACCGCTACTAGGAGAGAAGGCAGTAGTTGAGTGCGGCGTGCTCGCTGACCCTGGGCCCTCTGCCCCCGGCGCTGTAGCCGGGGAATGCTGCGGCGGGAGGTGTGAGTTGTTATGATTATGACCATGATGATGGTGGGATACTATTGTGGTATCCAGCCGGGGCAGCACATGCATTGACGCGTACGGGCTCGGCATGGTCGGTAGACCTGTCAGCGCGGCGGGCTGGGCATAGCCCCCTGTTGTTGTGGTTGTGGTTGTTGTTGTTGTTGTTGTGGGATAGAGGGAAGTGAGCGAGTCCGGGACGGTGCGCGGGCCCGCGTGGGCGTGGTGCGAGTAGGGGTGGTAGCTGGTCGTGTCGGTCTCGTAGCCGCCGTTGGGGTGGTGCGGGCTGTCGTCGGGCGAGGTGCCGCCGTCCATGCTCATGCGCAGGCGCTTGTGCGGGGGCTTGCTGTCCTCGTATGGCGTGCTGGTGGCGTAGCCGTAGGAGCCCGCGGTGTAGTCGCCGGCGGCGGAGCGGAGCTGGGGGGAGTCGGCGTAGTAGCTCGCTTGAGAGCTCAGGGAGCCGCGGGAGCGGTCAAGCTGGCCGGGCCCCAGGTTCGGGTCGTGCAGGCTGCTGAGGCGGCGGAGCGGGTGAGGGGAGTGGCCGTTGGGGCTGAGATCCTGGTGGCTGGCGTCGTGCGGGAGGTAGCCGTGTATCCCCTGCGATGCCCGGATCTGCTCGGCCTGGCCAATGGTTCGCTTCTTGGTCGAGACGGTGCGCGAGTCCTTGCGAAGACGGAGACGCACGCCTTGGTCGCTGAATGAGCGTGTGAGGAACGTAGACTCGGCCAGACCGGGGAAGGTTTTTGTTGCGTAGACGACAAACGGGTCGGATACGGTGCGGGAGAGCAGCCAGCACTCCTTTTCGGCCAGCTTGAGCTCGTAGAGGATGAAGGCGAGCCTGTAGGTGCCCACTCGCCTCACGGAGAGATCGCCAAAGACAAAGAAGCCGCCCTGGCTGTTGTCGGTGTCCTTGAGGCTGTAGAGAGATGATACGAGCGTGCCCGTCAAGTCGCTTTCCTTCGGGCCTGACTGCTCGTCTTGATCCTCGTCGCCCTTGCGGATAAGTCGGGCGGTCAATATCAGATACGGGTTCTGGAGGAAGGTCCGGGCGGGGTCTTTGCGCGGGTTGACCAGGAGCTGTACAATGGGCGGAGGGTCAATCGGTTTCCTCTCTACATTGCGTTAGCTCTTCCGAGGCTAGAACAACGGATGGAAGACACCTTGAAGATGTTGAAAAGGTGGAGGGATACCTTTACCCTTTCCGATGGCTACGCAGGCATACTTGGGCTGCTGCCGTACCGCCAACTCAAAGTCCCCCCCTCCCAATGTCGACATCATGGTGCCGTTGTTTCTCTGCTATGTAGTCGTCTTCGCCTCCTTCAGGGGTACTAAGAGGAGGGTTCACGGGCGTGTGGTAGTCAGAACGAACACCAAAGGCATCTGTAGAAGCTGCTGTCAGTTCAACAGCGTGCGAGGAGGGAGGTGGTATAGGTTCGGCGTTGGAGAATGAGGGGAAGGAGTAACGAGGTGCGCCTGAATGGGGCGTGGTCGTAAGTGGAACTGACAGAGGTAAGTAGTAAGCAGTGATGCAGTCCGGCAGAGTAAGTGTGATGTGAGCGTGCTGAGGACGGCCGGGGTGTTGTTGACAAGCTGGACATGCAGTAGCCGGGGTGGCTTGCTTCGATCCCGGGAGCTTCGGTGTCAGTGGGCGGGGCAGCCGGCACTGCTGGTCGAGAAGAGGTGCCAAGCGGCGGCTTGAGCTGCGGAAGAGAAGAAGGTGGGATGTATCAAGCAAGACTCTGCAGGATGCAGTAAGTGAGTCGGCTGCCGCTGCGTTGTGGAAGGACTACAGGCTTTCGAGACTCGGAGACGGCCGGAGTTGGTGGACCGGGCCTGGCAGGACAGGGCAGTTGGAGTGGCAAATGCCAAAAGGCTGTTGTCGTCACTTGTCCAAACCTCATGCACGCCGCAGGGAACTTAAGTTCTTCCTCCCGCCCTGTCTTCCCCACCTCTTATACTCTTCTTGGCCGTGCTTTCTTTCCCCTTTCGTTCATGAATTGACGGCCTCATCAACTGTGCCGTGGTCGAGCGGGCCGAGGATGGCTCAAGTTTGACGGTGTAAGCGCCACGGAGAGCCACTTGTCGTCCGTTTTGTAAGGATAACACTGCAGCTTTCGCCAGGTTGTTGCGGGTTGCAGAGTGTAAATCCAAAGAGCGGAACAGGCCAAGCCAAGGGTGTGAGGCCGTGTATGATGCGCGTGGGCGTCAATCCGGAGTCTTTTGGCTGCGAGGTCGTGGTCCGGGGTTAAGGAGCCGCTCCGTCAGGGGTGGGGCGAGTGATCGCCTGGAACCGGTTGCACACCAGAGGAGGATGGGATGAAAGATAGATGGGGGCCGGGGAGGAAGTGGGAAGTAGATCAGATATAGCTATAGCAGCAGGCTAAGGAGCACATCGCGGAGACGCGGCGAGAAGGATGACTGGGAAGTTCAGAAGGCCACATCCAGTCAGGACCGCTGCTCAGTGCAAAGTGGGGTGGACATCAATAATAGAATAGAAGGCCGGTGATATAATTAACAGCGAGGGATATGCCCGGAAGCTGGTGTATTGGGAGGACGGAGGATCGGAGGGGGGCGATTGTTCGCCCTCAAGGATCCCCGGGGGACCTGGTCTCGATCGTGACTATACGAGGACTTCAGGCCCTTTGCCTTCGGCCATCCACAACCTCCAGTGTGAGATGGCTTGGCCGGGCGGAGAGCAGTTCATGGGTGTTCTCGATGTGCTGGGGTTCTGGGCCATAGGGCCCTAGACGGCAAAAGGCCTGCTACCCACTAACGTTACCCCATCGCCGCCCGGCAGAGCACCCGAGCAGTGCAAGGGATGGCCTGCTGACTGAACAGGGCAGGGGCGCGCAGGGCAGGACAGGGCAGACCGGGGTGGGTCGATATCCCAACGCCGCAAGATGAGTTGACTGACAGACGGGAAGTGCTTGGCGCGTTTGCGGTCCTGAATCTCGTCAAGTTGGTGAATCCTGTGGTGCTGCCCAGACACCTGTTCCGCTTCCCGGAAAGTGTCCCCTCGCCACAGCACACAAACGCGGAATATATTCAGAAGGGCTGCCGTCTCCTGATGACCTGGGAAGGGCATCTCGAAGAGGTTCGTGGTATGGTAGATGGCTCTCAAGTGAGAAGGTATCCAGTACACGCCAAGGTGCTGATGCCCTTCTGGATAAATGGGCCGGAAGTCGGCCTGCGGCAGCGCCACCAGCTAAAGCCGTCACTCCCGTTACCGGTAAGCATCCGCCGGCCTTCACTTGTCCATCCTTAACCTGGAATAGCGCCCGAGGGGACGCTCCGGAAGGACGAGGTACCCAGTACATCCGAGGGGTTGATTTTCCGTCCCTCCAAACCCCCGAGACTGCAGACATGTCTGCCGGTGGTCGTGTTCTTGAGCACGATGCTGTCCAATTGCTGGGACCGAGGTGACATTCCGACCTCCCGTCTTTGCAGATTGTTGGAGTTGTCTCCTGCCGGTGGTGTTTTGCTGTTGTTGAGCCAATCTTCAACCTCTCTTGCACACCGTTCTTCTGCAGTTCATTTCCCCCACTTTGCCGAGGGGCCCCCGGCGCCTTGGCTGCTGACGTACCGGGGTGCTCTGCGGTCACGACTGATGAGCTGGTTGAACTGCTTGTCTCTCGAACAATGAGCTGCCCGGCATTGAAGCGATCCACCGTCCGGCTGTTCCATTCTGGGTGTGTTGCTGTCTGTGCGCTGCATACACGCATAACGCGGGAGCTGGCTCTAAGCCTTTTCAAGCTCAGTCCCTCGCCTGTTTCGTCTCTTTTCGTCGAGAGCGCCTTTTCTTGCTTGATCTCTCACCCTGCCCGGGCAGACATGAGTCCGAACTCCTAGTGTAACCGAGTTGGCTTTTGCCATCGGAGGTCCTTCCGGGTCTTTCCCTCGGCTCGACTGCATGCTGCGTGGAGTGAAATAACTGTGGGGTTTGTAGGGGCAGCTCCAAGGTCAGAGCAGCGGCCAACCGTCAGATCTACGCTGAGGAACAGCCAACAATGATGACACCCGGTCCAACCCACGTCGTCGCCCAGCCGTTCTGCGGTTCGACCAGGACATGTCGAGGACCGCTCTCCTAGCCTTCTAGAAGCTCGGAATTGCTTCTTCTAGCTCGCGCTCAGGTCCCTTCGTCAAAGCGATTGCATACAGCCTAACATCGAAGCACATGGTATGTAGAAATTCAGGGACGGCCAAAGTAGTACCCCGCTAATGCAGGAGCGGCATGTGAAGAGGGAGGGGTGTGATTCGTACCGCGGTTCGTCACTCCAGCATACCAACCGCAACCTGCCACTTGGAAGTCATGCTGCGTTTCGAATTGTCGCCCATGTCGAGCAGGGAGGATTGATGCGACATGGCAAGTCCTTAGCGTTGTCTCTTCGGAGCAGCAAAAGACCGCTTCCACACTCAGAGAAATCCCCGGCTACCCAGAAGACCTGTTGCTCGCAGCAGACTCGCATATTAATTGGCGCCGGAGCCTATCAGCATTCATGCGCTTGGCAATGGGTGTGTGCAAAGTGACGCCTGGCCTTGAGTGCCCGAACGGCCCGTCTGCTGGCAACGGAGAAACAAGGGACCGCCCCAACTCTGTAACATTGTGGCTTGATGATGGAATCATAAGTCATCAGTCCCGCCCAGCGTCAAGGCGGCAGGACCCGGGAAGCCCTTGGTATGTCCTCGGGGAAGCATCAACAAACTCGTCCCATGTCGGATGATTGGCGCTTTCGAGCCTCTGAAGAATCTTCAAAAAGAGGTCAAAGCGACGGAGAGGCTATCTGAGGCCGCGGGGATCAGGGGCCGAGCTGTCATCCCTTGTCAACAGAATCATGCTTCGGGCGCCCGTCAACACCAAACTGGTTGAAGCATGCCGAGCTCTTCTGTCGCAATTACAGTGTTGGATGAGAGCTCACAAATTCACAATCATGGAACAACATTCGGAGGCTGGGGTGGTGGTGGACCACGGTACTTTCATGCTATTTTCGGCCAGATCCGAGCCGGAAAAAGCCCTCGAACGGCTGCCCGCTTCACATACATACACCTTTGTCCGTTAAGCGTTGGGGGCAGAAGGCATCTGACACAACCGTCTTCGCTGTACATTGTGTGGTCGGCCTGCGTGCGTATATCGCAGTCTTCGAGCTCTAGTGTAAAGCAAGGCGCATGTTGAACGAAGCTTTTCGCTTTCCCCACTGCCAACCAAGGAACCCGCGTCGATATTTCCGGGGGAACAAGCTCTTCCAGGTTGCTGTGGTCCAACCTCTTCTTTACGGATCTTGGTTGCCCTTGTGCCAGATGGGACGAACTCCGCCGCAAGTGCCATGGGTGCCAGATGCCAGTCGCCCAATTGCGGCATCCTGTTCACCGGGCTGCGGGTCGCGGCTAACCGACGGGCTTTCGCGCTGCTGCATAACTCTTTTGGATTGCAGCTCCAAGTGCTCGATTCGAGAGCTGTGGGGTAACCTCCAACCCAAGTGCGAGCAGTGGGCGGAACTGAACCGAACGGAGCAGCATCGGTTCGCTTGCTGTCGTCGCAGTCTTTGGCCCTCCCCACGCCACTGGACTCCTCTGTTAACAACCAGGATAGTCGATAGTGTAATATCCCATCCCGTGTGCACGCTCCTGAAGCACAAGCTGAATCGGCCCTTCGATATCGGCGGAGGAGAACTTTCAAGTTGGCACTTGACACTTGACAGTGCCTTGGCTGCGTCAAAGGGCTGGGGATGCGGAGTAAGAGGACAGGGCTCCAGCCCCACAATTTGGCAGGACCTGAGCTGACCGTGTGGGGTGGGGCAGTCTTTCAAACGAGCTGCTCATGTTCCCAATCAGGAAACTTCCTCAACGTCGCACACAGGACAGGAAGTGGGATCATCTGATTTCGAGCCGAAGCTTAACCAACTGCATGTGAACTCGAAGCTTGCTGTATTTGTGCGCTAAATAGATGTATTCCGTAGGCAATTTCAACCTCCAATACCCAATGCTATGATGAGTGCGAATTGATACGACATAGTTGGCTCCGCAGTAGGCCGACAAACGCTTTCCGGCTTCCGAGATTGCCCCTTCCAGGTTTCATCTCAACCGTTGCGGTAAGGCGGAGAGGCTACGGGACTCGGAAAGCGGATCATGACTGCCAAGCCGCAGGTGGAGTCAATCTTTGACAAGCGTCCGTCAGCGCAGATGAAGAGCTGTACTTCGTACACAGTGAGTCTTCTTACACCGCGCGCTGTCCTGATCGAAGCTACACTACAGCGTGTAGTGTATGTACTGTCAGAAGATCTCATTGTCGGTTTTTTCTGAACATCGACCCCCGGTAACCCGGAGGACCCTTGCACGCCTGGTCGTTTGCTCCCCACATCCTCCGATGCAGTTCAGAAAAACCGGTTACATCATCCGTCACTTCTATCTCGTGGCTTGAGACTACCAGGACCTGCCCGGCTATGTAAGAGCGGAACCGTGGCCAGGTTACAAACGCTTCCAATATCGCGTGAGGGCAGGATCAGCCTCCATGTGGCCGTCGTGAGTGTCTCAAACCCCCTCCTTGCCGAGAGTTGGACCATCCATTCTCTTCGTGATCGGACCAGAAGGGGTGGAAGAAAAGGCGGCTCCCTGTGCACACAGTAACAGCTACTCCTGTTACACGCAGGGTGCTATTATTCTTCCAACAGCCCGCTCATTCGCAGCTTTCCGCAGATGGGATGTCAACCCGACTGGTTAGACCGTTGCATGGCCCACTGCCAGCTCGATGCGGACTTGGACAACGCCTGGCTTTGCCGAAAGCAGCTATGGATAGGGAGAACCCGGCCAATGGCGGATAGGTATCCATTATTCCCATGCTCTAAAAGTGACACATTAAGCCCTATCCGGGCTCACACTTGCGTTTTCACGGACATGCATAGAGTCGATTTGCTGGACCAGTCACTCCGATCGGTAGGCTTTCCCCGGTTCGTGCGTTTCCTCTCTTTTCATCGACTCCAAAGAGGTCAAGGTGGAGGAATATTGCGACGGGCGTTCCTTTACGCCGGCGGTCCTCATTCCGTCCGACAAATGCCATTCTTGCCAGTTGCGGAACCGGCATGGACGTCGAGGGCGGTGCCCGGCTCAAGGGACTCACAGAATCCGCACTCTGCCTGCATCGTCAACTCCTGGCCCGCGCATCGGACTCGATTATCACCGGCGTTTCAGATCTGCATATCAGAAGACGTCTAGAAGGCTTCCAAATCTAGCTCCCGATACTGTTCATGCCCCATGTCTGGCAACCGAGGGTGCGGCGCTGCAAGCAACAACCTCGTGCTGAGCGTCGTTGAAGGCGTTCGCCATTCTTTCCTCCCCTTTGGCACCGGGATTTGAACCCTCCGCGGCCCGGCATGTCTTTCTCAAACTGGCGTCTGGCAATCCGCTGGGCTATTCCAAACATCTTGCAATGATCTGTCTCCTCCGTGCGTCAGGTCCTCCTGGCAAGCACGGCAAGCACCCCCCAGCGTCATAAGACCTGGAGGCCGATTTGGATGCGTAGATGCCATGACGGTCGCCGTGGGGATACGGCAGAGACAGAACTGGTTTTCCTTTACCGGTCAGCTCGTTTCCTCTCCCTTACCACGGCCTTGGGTCCGGCCATCGCGGATATTTGCTGTGCCCGTAGGATGCCTTGGTACTCATTTCCCGGGTCAGCCCCAACTGCTTGCAATACTCCCTACAACTAACTGCCATAGTGCTATAGTGCAGCTGCCGACGTCGTACCGCTCCTAGGCCCGAGCAACACCCCCCGCCCAGCCGGTTTCCGTGGGTCGCATCCCAGGGCTTACCCGGGCCCGCTTAATTGCGAGTAACGCTGAGGCGGCTGCATGTTCAAGGGCCCTTTGCTCCCTTCGTTCTCCTCCCGAGAAAGCCAAGTGATGGGTGCGTGCTGGAGAAAGATTGAGAGCTGAATCCGGGAGTACCGAATCCGGCTGAAACGTCAGTAGGTCCCGGATAGCAAACTCGCAACGATGCGTCCTACTATCCGCCACGCATGCTGAGCAGCCGTCTTCAAGGGCACGGCGTAAATTACTTTCAGGTAATTAATACAATCTGGTTCCCGCGGGAAGGTCGAACGTGGCCCGGTCACCACTCTCCATGCGAGCCAAAAATATCACGACAATAGATGAAACTCGTGGTTGGCCCTGCAGCTCAATATGTTATAAATTGGGCTGAGGCTCTTACAGGCTGGCTGGAGACGACATAGCAGCCAAGCCCATGCACACGGAAACCTATTCTGTCCGGGTTGACAGGCTGACGGCCAATGGAGTTTCTAGGACCCCGTCGACATCCGCTAGGGAATACTCCGACGCCTCTTGCATCTGCTAGATGCCTCAGGGAACCAGACCCTTCGTCTTTTTCTTGGGGAGGAGGTCCTCGTGGAAACACCGGAATCAAGTGATCAGCCCGCCAGCGGCGGGGTTACAGATGCCGATTCAGTGCCGCTTTGCTCATCCGCTTGTCGAAAAGGGAAGGCCCTGACTTCCAGCACTCTTACTGAGCTTCATCCTCCTAATTTTTGTTGTAGGCCGGGCGTTCACTTTAGCTCTTCACCGCACAGCAGCCCCCTCCCCCACCCCCCCTACTGGTTCGGCGCACAGTCTTTGACCGACCGTTGACGGCAACTTCGTTCGGGCATTCGAAACTCTCCGACCAACTGCCGCCCGCTGTTCCCGTTCCGGTACCAGTACCTCTATGTATATATGTACTGTACTGTGTCGGTGCAACCCGGCCAGCTATCAGGGATGCCCAGTTGCTCAAATTGTAGGTTGACAGGACTCATGAAGGACACACCATGAAGCAGTGTACTAATATCTTTTTCTTCAGCGAGCCGGGGAGTTTTCTGCTGGTGTCTTCTTTCTTGATCCAGTTCCCGTGCAAGCAATTGCTTTCTTGTCTGTACTACATTTTCTTCTGGATTTCCTTTCCTTAATCTCACCTTGTATACTTCGCTTACTTTTCTTGTCCATTATGTTCCTCTGAATCAAGTTGTCGCCGGCCAAGTGCATCTGGCCGGGAACTTGCAGTAATACTGTGGTAAGGATACATTTGGATCTGGTTTGTTATCTGCATGCGCCGTTTGGCTGTTCCAATCTGGCAGATCGAAGGGTCTAATGTAGGTATACACCTGAAACTGGAGAACATCTCCAGCCAGGTGAGGGGTTCTGTTTACTTTCGGGCTCTTCTTGTTACTGGATACCGGGTCTGGGACTCTTGAGTTACCGCCTTCGCTATGATTCCTTCGTCGCATCCGAAGGGACAATCTGGTCTGAGTGGTCACGCTATGAAGTTTTCCTTGCTTACATGGGTATATACATACCTTCGGTAGTCAATCTTACTCTGAAAGCTTAGTTTGTGGACGTGAGACCAGCAGCTCTCATTTTCACGCTTCAGGGACGCCATTCCTAACGAGTTTTGACCCTAACACTCTTTGTTAGACAACCTCGATCGACAATTATGGGCACAATGTCCAAACTACAGAGAGATTACTTAGGTTTTATTTGAGTCAATCTTGGTGGTAATTTGATTCGAGCGGTAAGTTGCAGCCGTTCCCACCTCACCCAAACTCGAGCACTCTTTGGCACCCTTATCCCGCTTCGGACTACTCGGCAAGCAGCGCCGCCTCCGCAACATGTTCGTTTCCAGGACAGTGCAAACAGGCAACTATGGGACCAACAGCGGTGTTTTGCGGGGGTTGTCTGGGCAGCCCGGCCTGGTCAGACAATATTTAGGTTCGAATTCTGATCTAACAGGGGACATTATGAGCGGCGATACAAGATAATACTCCGCTCTGTTTTCCTATTGATTTTACCCCCGCTCTCTCTCAATATCAGGACCCGATTTCGTTTGTTAGTCCCCTTTGTCTTGAAACGCTACGAGGCCAGCGTGCGTTTAAGAACTGATTCGGACATGCGCATGGGGTATGCTAGTAATATGGTGTATGCGGTTACCTTATACGGTAGCACTGTACGGGGTAATACGTATCTGCATACTCCAGGTGTCCCGCTCGATGCAAGTCAACCTCGACAAGCTAAAATGTGACATATATTCTGGCCGTGTCCTCCACGTGCTGCCCTTGAGGATAGTATCGACTATTCCAGACCTCCTGCTTTTAGTGCCTGGCATACTTAGAAGTAATAAATACTAAAGATTGCATCACGGGCGTCCAGGACATGATAGACTTGGTTGGTTGCGTATCAATAATAACCTCCTATCGAACTCTGCCATAATCTGCCATTTCCCATTGGACCTCGCAGGCGTAGGGCTACGGTAAGGTAGTCTACTTGGAAGGACGAACACTCACCTGCAGTTTCGTCAGCGGAGAGTTTACTGATTTCATATTTGGTGGATTCTCCTCCATGCTGAAGGTCCGTTTCTCGGGCTGCAGTGACGACCAACTGAGCGACTCGGCCCCCAACGGCCATGCCAGCAAGCTCGACCCTGATTGGGAAGAAGAGACTCACCGGCTCGATATTGGCTGTTTAATTTCAAAATCGGCTGCGTACCTATTGGTTGTTTGGCAACAGTGTTACCCACCTGCAAATAAAGGCATGAAAGTTCCGAAATTGTTGATTGATTGGCACTTGACAACATGGAGCAATCTGCTGAAGAGAAAGAGGGTTCAGTATGCTTACATGTGTGTGCCATCCCGCTGCTCAACGATGGATAATGGTGTGGACGGCACGCTCGGGTCGGAACGGGTGCATGCTGCAGGGTAGAAGAGAACCTACCTTCTTATTGTGCTCATTTATGTGAGACTCAAAATTCCTCAAGGGCTGGCTGTAGTTAAGTATCTGCTAGTTGTCTCTCCTGAGGCCACAAATCGAGCCATGATCGTATCCACGTTGCTCAACCCCGGCCTATATGTATGTTTTTGCTAGCGCCCTGCCGTTGATCTTGTCTCAGCCCTAATCTGAAAACGGCGAATGTCTCAGACAAGACACTGAATAAGGTTGACTTGACATAAATGATCTCTCCAGTATGTGAGGGACCACTAGAGCCAACTACCGGCAGTCAAACCCCCGAAGTATGCTGCCAGAGACTTGATTAATCACGGCGCGTCGATCACGGCCGTCACAGACCGCAGGTAGAACAAATCAAACTTGATGATGAAGACGGTGGCTGACATCATGGCAGATGCAACCGGACAAGCGATGGTCGTCGTGAGGGTTGGGTGTATGTAGCTCAAAGGACCGCGTTTGACAGCAAGGCCAGCGCCAAATCGATGCTAGTGTCATCAGAACCTCATCACGGAGGATCTTGGACGGCGGGGGTGGCAGGGCTCGGACCACGACGCAGCAAGGGATGGTGCGATCAATCTTGGTACCGAAAACGGGGCTATCAGAAGTTCAGAACCTGGAAAATCGCTGGTACGATGTGGGCTGATGGATCATGGGGCGAGTCCAGAGCTATTGCTGACTGCTACCTATCCCTTGACAGGACCCGCGTCCGCCATGCAGTAACCGAACTGGCGAGAGCTCCAAGATGATGAACACTTCGGGGCCTCATTGGAAGGAGGGAGGCCGCTTCCGGCTTGCCGAGCATCCCCTTCGTCCCGTCACACGCCTAGCCGGTCCCGCAAACAGAACAGGTCAGATGGACTCAGCGAGCAGTCTGTCCTGACCGGCTCTCCGCCGTCTAATGGTGGCGTCGGCAGCTTTGATTGGCTTCGCTGCAGTGTTCGGCACGATGTAACGACGGCTCACGGAATGTCAGTGTGGGAGGACCCCTGGCTTCCCCTCCCCCCATTGCGACGTCCTGCAAAAGCCCCCTTGCCCGCAGTTGCAATGGGCGGGCGTTGTCAAATCTCGTTCCACTGACGAATGCAATGCTGCTATTCCTGCTTCCACTGTGTTGAATTAGGTAGCAGCAGGACCTGCTTCTGAAATTGAGCATGACCTCGCAGATGAAGGGTCATATGAGACAACGCTGCGGCAGGTTAGCCCGGTGGCGTATACGACTTGGGGATACGCATGCACGTACAATAAATATAGGTACACATCATCAACATCCGGGGAGAAAAGGATCCTGGCCCCGGTGCGGAGAAGCGGCCGCATGCGCGGGACTGTCGGGGAATATCCTGAGGACTCGGCAAGCCTCCGCCACGAGCACTGAGCTTGAATAGGTAGTTATCGACAGCGCAGTTGCGAGTCGCTCCGGCCGCCTCGATTGGCGGCCAGTTGCCTCCGGCAGCATGGACTGCCCAAGTAAGAAGGTGGAAATAGACTGCTCAAGGCGTCAGCGGCGAGATGGTGTTTGGGTTGGACACCGAGTTACCGACCGGGCCAGTGGCAGCTCCTGGTTCTTGCTTCTATCGCGTGCTTGTTCATCCTGGTTGGGTCGCATCCAAGGCCGCATGACAGGCTGGAGGAGATTGTGCCAGATCTTGTTCTGGCCCATCAGCGAGTCTTGGCCGTAGGCTACGATATTCCGCTCACCCGCTGTGACATCGCGGGGCAGACAGCTGTCAAACCAAACTTAGTGAGCGCTGGCTGCAACACTGTTGTGCCCACTTGGGCTCTTCTAAACTCAGATGGGACGAGCCAGCGAACAGCTGTCCCAATCTGGCGGCCGCGGCAGTCCGGATATAGGATGGTTCAACGGTTGGGTGCGTCTGTGGAAATGTGCATGTCCAGGTTTGGAGTTCGCGTATGCAGGCACTCGGCAGCCGCAGCCGACCCCGGGGTGGTAGCATCCGCATCGAGCTCGGGTTCCGCCGTTCCGCCCTCTTCATCCGCAGAGAAACGCATTTCCTTCAAAACTACCACCTATAATCCCGCTGCTAAGACGTCAAAGCGCTGGCTGCCTCTCGACAGTCTCAGGTCCTGTCGGTCAATGGTCACCGCACTACAGCGTGTCATCGCCCCATCATGCTATCGTCACTCGTGTTCTGGCTGCCAAACCTTGCGGAGACCTGGAGCTAGTCAGCCATCCAGGTCCACAGCCGTTTCCTCATCTCGAGCGCTTCCTCCAGCAGAGCCTCGAGAGAGCACGGCTTATTAACCCTGGACCTCGGCACTTTCTTCCCTCAGAGGGCCGTCGAATTGTTGGCCGGGCTGCGCCAAACTGATGATCTTGAAGCACGTTTTGGAGATTTCAAGTTTGGTTGGCGCGGGCCGAAATACGGCGTACGCAACGGGGACTCGTGATAAACAGTCAGCGTGCCATGGGAGCATTGGGAGGGTAGAGGATATCACGGGAATTGAATCCTCGAGGGGTTTGAAAAGCTCTGCAAGCCAGTACAAGAAATGGAATATGCGAGCTTACTACTTCAAGTTGTCATGACCTGTGTCGCCTGTCTCCCAAAATTGGATTTTCTCTTGTCCCGTGTTGTCAGCCACAATATAGTTTGAATTGTGTGGATTCAAAGTCAGCTGCCTTACGATCTACAGGAATCAATTGTGTGCGCCATTGCTACGCATGCTAATAGATTCAAGTCTAGCTGATTTGAGTCCTAGTCCCGAGTTGGGAACTTCACTCCATTCATTTCGGGACACACAAGCAAGAGAGGTTTGGGACCCGCAGCCTGGAAAGTTAGAAAGGCAGCCCAGGCAACCACAGCTACGAGCCTTCTCCTGCCTGCCAAACATTATACGACAATACACGTAATCCATCGATGTGATGCCCAAACCTCCCACAAAACACGTGTTGTAACCTCACTTCAAGTTCTCTTTCATCATCCAGGTTTCTTGCGCTCCTTTCGAACAGCCATATCCCATGATACTTCTATGGAAGACGCATTTCCAGCTTGTGAAGATAGAATCGTCTCTTCAATAGACTACGCAACTTCAGATCTATCTTCAGTCGGTACTCGAAGGTGAGTCAAGCTTTGCAATGACCCCTGAACGCCCTCTTGGGAAGCACCTGAGAGGTTGCTCTCTTCTGCCTGCGCCTCCAATAGCTTCAGATACCACCAAGTTTCCATGCATCAGCAAACATAGAACATAATTTGATTAACGGAATCCCTTCCAGCAGTTCAAGTCGCGTGCTTCCTTCTTCAACAACCCTGAGACGTTGATGGAGATCCCATCGCCGGCCAGTCTCAGCCGGGATTTAGTTTACGCATAGCAAGGACATCCCGTTCCGTCTCAAACCTGACAGGTAGTGATGT
Source organism: Achaetomium macrosporum (assembly GCA_033296875.1). Taxonomy (NCBI): domain Eukaryota; kingdom Fungi; phylum Ascomycota; class Sordariomycetes; order Sordariales; family Chaetomiaceae; genus Achaetomium; species Achaetomium macrosporum. The sequence goes on along the minus strand of MU860017.1, from coordinate 209,344 downwards.
CGAGTTACCGAGCCCACAGTCCTCTACACGTCCAAGATATCCCTTGATATGTGAAGTTTCCCTGCCCGGCGAAGACCTTCCCCTACAGATTCCGACGATCTTGGGCGAAGACTCTTTACACCGGGCGACTGTCCGTGACGACTCTACCGTAGCGCCAGAGCACAGCACATCCACGAAACAAGGGAGCGCTGGTTACGCAAGGCGATAGCTAAGGTAGTACTATGGCCCCGTTGTAAAGCTTCGGCATGAGGTGTTCCCCCCAGACCCGGCGCCACTGCTGCCGCCGCAATTTGCACCAGGCAGGGGCCATTCTTGGGCCGGTGAATCACCAAAGGAGAAAACGCTTGCTGGGTATTCATCAAACGGCCGACCTCCTGACAAGAATGACTGGGGCGGCGGAAAGCTTGTCATTTGGTCTTGCTCCCTGTTTCCACAACACCAACACTCCGCTTCTGTCGCCATGCCAGAGTCCCACGAATTCTCCTTAGCGGTATCCGGGATAATATGCGGTATTCGTCCCCTCCGGCCGCATGGGCGGTGCACTTGTCCACAGCAGATTCCGCTACCCCAGACCGAAAACGCGTAGGCTGAGTGCTTGAGGAAAACCGATCCGGTGCGGCCTTCCCGGATGATAAGCAGCAAGTTCCAAACTTCCTGCCATATCTCATCTCAACCCAGGCTGGGCCTCTTTCCACAAACCCCCTTTTCCCATCCCCCTTCCACCATCCCCCCAAAACCCTAAACCCTCACGCGCTCCCCCACCCCCCCGAACCGCTAACCCCATCTAGCCTTCAAAGCGTCATACAACCTTCCACCCACAGGCAGCACACTGCCATGCCTCAGCCCCTTCGGGAAACCTCCTGTATTACTAGCCGTCCACGCACCACCATTACTCCCCGGGTTGGTACTCTGATACGGGCGGTAGCCGTCGCCGCCGTAAAAGTCCACGAGCAGGTGCACCTTCCCAGGGACCGTGTTGTCCCAGTACGCCGCAGGGCCTTCCACGTTGCGCTGGATGATGGCCGAGTCGCCGCCGGGGCGGGTCCAGACGCCGAACAGGCCTGTCTCGGAGACCTCGACGAAGACTGTCTTGCGGGTCTCGTCTTTCATGAAGCGGAGGAAGGAGTTCGAGTTGGAGTTGGAGCTGTTGGTGAGCGGGAGGATGGTCAGGTCGATGATGTCGGTGGGCGACTTGTCGATGAGGGTTTGCGGGGCGGTGAAGGTTCGGAAGTCGCTTGTGTAGGCGTAGCGGATGCGGCTGTTGGATGGGGAGCCCGTGTGTCGAGGGTCGGAGGTCGAGTACTAGAGACAGGTTATGTGAGTGAGTGGTGAGTTCGTTGGTTGATAGTACTCCGGGCTCATCAGACGGCAGCTCACGAATTTGGATGCCCAGTGCACGAGGTATTGCCCTATCATACAGTCAGCTACTCCGAAGTTGTCTGAAGTCCTGGTCGCCTGGTACTGGTCATGCCTTTCACAGGATCCCAAATCGCTTCTGGAGCCCAAACCATGCCGGCGGTGGCGTCTTCTACGACGACAAGCCTCTCATTTCCCCAGTTGACGAGATCGGTGCTCTCCCAAACAAAGATCCCTCTCGATCCGGTCCGCTGCGCCGCATCCCATGTTGTCTACCCGATCGTCAGGATGTTGGCGACAGCCGCGACTGACCCTAGCTCCAACCCACCTTCCCGATATTGAGGTCCGTCCCTATTATGTACCATTTCTTGCCGGCTTCACTCCCTGCTCCCGGGATAATAGTCGGGTCTCGAACACCGCCAGTCCCCTTCGTCGGCCTGATGATTGGAGATCCTCCGTTCAGGGCTTTGAAGGATACAGGATCGTTGCCGTTGCTAAGGTAGAAGTACACATAAGGATCGGCTCCAAGGAAGAAGACTCCTAGGTACCCGGCTAGGTTCGGATCAGCACGCCTCGTCACCTGGCTGTCGTAACCCCTGACGTCGATAGCAAGCCCAAGGACAAGGCATGACCACGTTGAAAGGAGGGCGGCGATAGCGAGGAGCGTTCGGGGGCTTATCCAAGCCATCGTGAAGACGGAGGTCGGACCTGGCGTGCCAGAGAAGAGCGCGCTGGCACTGATGTAGTTGGTGCCAGAATCCCAGCTAGCGGGGAGAAAGAGGGCATGGCGACAAGACCGGGTTGATGTCAGGCAGCGGCAGCTTATATAGCGAGTGTATGCTGTTCACACCCGCCAGCCGTTGTCAAAGCCCGGCCGCCAACACCTGCTGCCGTTGCGAAAGGTTATCCCACAGTCGCTTCTCGACGGTTGCGTCGCATTTAGGCTTATTAAAGCGCCCGAACGCTGCTGCAAGCCTGTGGCTAAAATCTCAACATATTATTTGAGCGCATACCGGCGAAACTCGAAGAGAGCCGCCGAACAAGGCGATTCTGTTGCAAGGATATCCTGTATGTCTGGGTTGGAACCGAGCATGGTGCTCATGACCCATCTTCACTTTCCTTGGCGGAATAGGGCGGGCAACGGATTTGTGGAATAATTCTCTCGGCCAAATGCGGAATGTTGTATCTGCGCCCAGATCCACGCCCACGTCAGGGGTTTGTGCGGGGATCGGCAGTTGAATGCCCGAGCAGATGGCGACGGATGTTGGACATGCTGAGATCCGAGGCTGAGGTGGAGGGTCCAAAAGGGGCTGATCCAGGCGAGGTCTTCAAGGTGCCTATCTTCATGCTGGTCGACGTGTTGACACCCTGACAAACCTCAAGGCTACGGTCCGAGGTAGGTGAGCTCGTCCTCCAGAGTGTAGTGGTTGTCGGTCGTTGATAATAAGCCAACCACTCCTCCGCCCCTGCCTTTGGCATTTTCGAGAATCGCCCGGAAGGCTTGCTCGCGGGCTTCGAGCGCGAAGACAGAAATCGCCGAGTCTTGAGAGTCCTGGAGGCTCGTCGGATCGAGTTCCCCGAAGCTTGCCATCTCTTCTACGGCGTCGTACACCCAGGAATCGCCGATCTGAGCTTCCTCCTGTACTTCAGGAGCTACTACTCCTTCAAAGTCAAGCTTGGGACTATCCACGGACTGAGGTAGGCAACTTCCGTCCGCCAATGCCGAAGGCTGCCTATGAGTCGATACGGGCTCGTGCACGGGATCTTGCGAGATATGAGGAGCATCATCCACAGAGGAGGCCGTAACCTGCGTGTCCGCTTTTCCGATCATCTTCTCTTCGTGATCACCGAAGCGCTCTTTCATGAGCTTGTCGTGCCGGAATTCATCGCCAGAGCAATAATCTGAGAAGAGGCGTTCAACGGTAATGTCTGACAAGCATGGGTCAGTACCTAGCAGCAAAGAACTCTGTAGTGCGAACAGACCTCCACGCAGCCATCTAGGAACATCGATTGTACAAGGCCACACATCTCTGGGCTTGAACGTTCTGACAAGATCACAAAGCTCGGGGTAAGACGAATGGCGAGAATACGGGAAGGTGACGACATTAGGGAGAGCGCGCGTATCGGAGTCATTCGCTGGGAACCGTTTGTCGCCCGCTTTGAGCTTGCTGACCATTGCCCGCAGGCCGGTGGTGAGGTCTGCCTCGTTATTCTCCCCGAAAAACGCTCGTTCGAGATCAAGCTGAACCTTTCTACCGTTTGCGATGGTGCGGAGCAGGAACTGGCGAGCCTGTTCCCGCACCTCTTCGGGGACATCGTCGACATCGCGGAGCCTGGGTGAGTTAGATATCACCGCTGAACACAGGACAGGTCGAACCCACGCGTCAAGGAGAGACTCGACATCATCCGGGGCGAGATAGTCCAGCTCCGCTTCCCTCTCTAGGTCATCACCTCCGCCTCCTACCCCAACCTCGGCGACATCTTGGCCATCTGGAAGGCGCGTAATGATAGGACGGATCCACACAACCGGAGATTCCTTCACGGTGCGACAGTAGTTCCCTTTCTCGCAGCTGTGGATCCGGACTTTCTCGTCCAGAGTCAGGCAGCCAGGGTGGTACATGTTGCCGCACATGAAGCCTACCAATGCAGGGGCTTCCGGAGCGAGGTGTGACCAGGGCGCAAACTTGTCACCGGAGTGTGGGGTGAACAGAGCACGAAACATGGACATTTTGTACTCATCGACATGAATCTGTGATTTCAGCATCAGCGCCTGCTGACCGCAAGAGTCGTGGAAACTGTACCTTGGATCCCAGGGCCTTCGACAGAGCGATCCATACGTCCTCGTACCTACTCAGGGGTCAGCATGCGTGCTTGATGAGATCCGCGTCGCCTTGGATAGCTTACCCATATGTCCAAGCTTGAAAATGGAAAATGGTGTCGGCCGGGTACCTCGAAACCTTCTGCAGCAGTTCATGGATCCCCTCAGACTTTGTGGGAAACTCAAGATTGTCAACAAACGAGGTGTCGAGGTAGATTGTGTCGAGAGTTTTGAGACCTGTGGTGTATTCAACCAGAGACGGCGCTCTTGCAATTGCATTCACGTACCATGGCTCGCTCCTGATATCCCCAGTGTACAGGACAGCCTTCCCCTGACCTTCAAATACTGCCCAGAGAGAACATGAGTAGGTAGGCAGTCGGCCCATCTCCGACTGAGTAAGGCACTTACAGAACATTACCGCACCAGGGCAGTGGTTGGCATTGAAGAGGGTAACCTGAAGGTGGTTTCCGGGTTCGAGCTCAAGGACGGTAGGCGTATCAAGGGGTATCGGCTTCTGAAAAGGGTAAGTGGTGCCCGCAAAAGACAAGGTGTGGACTTCATCTTACCAGTAGATTCTTGAGGTGGCGGTATCGCTGGATACGTGCCTCCAGAATGCCATTGGCGTAGTTGATCCGGCAAGGATACCTCTCCAGGCGAAGCAGCATCGCTCTTGTGGCAGCAGAGCAGTAGACACTGGGCTGCGTGTCAGTACAGTACCTAACCTAGAGATCTGGTCTCGCCAGGAGCTTTAGACAGGCTCATGCATACAATGACGACCGAAAATTCTCCAGTCCAGCGAGATGGTCGCTGTGGATGTGGCTCAAGAAGCATGCCAAGGGAGGCCGAAGATCTGGCTGCGAGCGAAAGAAGTCGACTGCATCAACTAGGTTAGCCCGGGATCACACCCCAAATAGGGAGAGAGAAGCTCTGTTTCTTGCCTCTGATATTAGGAAATTCGGCCACGAGGCCGTTGAAGGTTGACATAATGGATCCGCGTGGTGTTTGCGTGCACTATCGCCCAGTTTATCGGCAAGAGAAGAAAAGGAGTAAGGCAGTGCTGGTATCAAAGCCGGGCTTTTGCATGTTAGAACCGAAGGCCAAGCGTCAATATAATGACGTGCAAGTTAGGTTATTGCTAAGGGAGAAAGTGCTTTGTGAGTGGATTGTAGGCAGAAGCCGCTGAAAGGGAAGGCATCCCTGAGTGATTGACCCCACTCTGGTCATTCAATCGACTGAGACACTACCACAAGATAACTCAAATACCGGTACGGGAAATCTTCCATCTTCACGCCGTTACTACTCTGAACTTCGCCAAGAAAGCTTAGTTGCCTTGATGTTTGATGGGCTCGGTTGCAACTGCTGGTCAAGTCCTTTGCTTAAGCGTCATCAGCCCATATCAACAGCTATGGAAACATTACGCTGTTCACGTATCCCGACGAGGCATAGACTACATTCGAGATGCCTGGGCCAGAAACTCAACTTACCTTATATCTATAGCTCATTCTCAGATGCCATTACTGGTTTATTCCGCTGGATGGCCTGATAAATACAGATATCACCACCCACCACCGAAACCTACAATCCTTTCCTAGTCACGAAACTGCTCCTGCGGAACATAGCGCCAATTCAAGAAGTACGCCGGCGTCGTCCCATTCCGTCCATTGCTAGTAACATAGATCCCCAGCAGCGTCCCTATGATGAGGCATTCACACGTCAGCGAACAAGACCATCGACTACCCACTGTGCCTCCCATATCAACCGGGGCTCTCCCTCCCTCTCACTCACCTGTAAAACCCCAACTAACAGGCTCATTCGAAACCTCCAACACCCGCTGCATCAGCGACCGCCTCCCTGCAGGCCCGACACTGAACGCGTAGTGCGTCGCATTACACGCGCGGATCTCGAGCATCAACTTCCCGCCTCGCCACCCCTCCGGAACAGGAACCACCACCGACTTCGGCACGGGGACATACGACTCCCCCTTGAACCTGACATGTGGAACCAGCTCGTCTGGGTCAGCTTGCTCCTCCTCCTCGTCCGGGTTCTGCTTCTGCTGCCCTCCGGGAAGGGTAGTAGTAGTAGTGGTGGTGGTGGCGCTGCCGCGGGGGAGCAGGACGATGCCCAGGTCGAGATGGTGGTTCTGCGTCAGAAAGGCGGTCACGCCGGCCTCTTCCTCGAAACGGGACGGCGTGAAATCGAGGTCGACGGTGAACGTGAAGAGCGTATGTTGCTGCCGGCGCGAGATGAAGGTCTGTCCGCCGGGTCCGGCGTAGTTGCCGTTGAGGGCGGTGAGGTTCAGTGTCGACGGGGTTAGGCGGAGCGTGTATGGTTTCTCCGGAGGGCAGACGGTGTAGGAGGAAGGGATCGGGAAGCGCCAGTGGGTGAGATGCGCGGGAGAGTGGATTTGGGGATGAAGGTGAGGGTTTCGGGGGTGTTGGCGTTGACCTAGGGGCTGGAGGGGGCGGGTCAGGACATGGGCTTCATTCCGCGAAGAGGGGGAGGGAGTGGTTGTTGACGTACCCGATTCCGCGGATGTCTCTTGTCTCGGGGGGCATTGGCCAGCCGCTCATCTTACCTGAGATCGAGGTAAAGGTTGGCCATTTGCCCTTGGGCCAGCTGACTGCGGTCATAACGGTCTCGCGGCCCATGGGGTAATGGAGGTATTCTGGGCCGGAGCGGGTGGAGAGCGCAACAGCCCACCTGTTGAGTTCGTGTGAGCTGGCTACTGAATCCTTGACAGCAGGTGATGACCTGTCTCACCAGTTTCCGTTGCGGTCATGGAACAAATCGTGATGGCCGACGGTCTGGACTGCGCAACGGTGAGCTTCTCCCCGACCACTAAGTCGAAGGCGAGGAAGTGGTTCATACAATAACTCGTAGTGTTGGCATTGGTCAACACGGGGTTCGCTGGGTTGGACTCGTACGGCCCGGAAATGCTCTTTGAACGGGCCGTGGTCACCATGTGGCCCAACCCGGTGCCCCCTGATAACTAGGTTGTTAAACTTTGCCGTTCCTTCAATGAGGAATACAGAGGACCAGCTCACCTTCGGCGGCGGGCAGGTAGTACCACCCATCTTTACGGTAGATGTGCGGTCCTTCGGGAGCCTGAATTGGTGCGATCAGGCAAGGATGCTTCTGGGACCAGAAGAACACAAACATACCATGCCGCCGGTTCCATTCCAAATGATACGCCATTCTCCAGTTTCGCCGGTCTCGAGGTTCGCCTCGGCTTGCTGAATGTACGGCCTTGAGCCCAGCGTAAGCATCGAGTGACACTAGAGGCGTTAAGATAAAGGGCCACATACCCGATTTGCCAAGCATGCGCACCAGTGATGTAGACCTTTCCGTCCTCATCCCAGAACGGCTCGGTGCCGTAGCCGGTAAAATTGAAGTGGACGGCATTGGACCACGACTTGCCATTGTATGGGTCTTTGCCTTTGAAGATGATCTACACCATCACGTGTGTTAGTCATCGTCGTCAGTCCATGAAGATCTCACAGGCTGTTAAGCATCCTACGTTGTCCCATCTGGAGGAGTCTTCCTTGGGCCTGTCATCGTCAACCAGCGTTGTGACCAGCCAGAAGGTATCGTCGTGGAAACGGAGTGCTGGTGCCCAGATGCCGCTGCCGGGGTCAGTCATGGAGAAGCCTACAAAACGCACTCGAACGTCGGCCTACCTGGTTGACCTGTTGGTCTCGGCCAGTCGAGGAAGCTGTTCTTTCCGGTTCAAGACGTGGCCGATCAGCTTCCAGTTCTTCAGGTCCTTACTGGCATGGATGGGGATGCCGGGGAAGGCATTGAAGCTGGACGAAGCACAGAAGAAGGTGTGGTCCCATTCAGGAGCATATATACAGCTCGGATCCGGGTAGAAACCAGGGAAGATAGGGTTGTAGAACGTAGAATTAGGGGCGTGCCCGTGCGAGGCGGACACGCAGGCAGTCAGACTTAGCAGCAGGAGAGTGGAAAACATGATGTACAGCTGGACGAAACCTGCAACACTGCTGGAAGCATACCTCTAATGGATGTCATGTCTGCAGCAGAGATGCTCACGAATTTGTATGTGAGCCATCCGGTCAAGTCAGGAACCCGGTAGCCGGTTCCCGTCCCTCCGCAACGGTAAGAAGTGGTTGCATCTCCGGGTAAAGAGGGATTACAAGGCTTTGACCTTGTTCCCGGGTCAAAATATCCCGAAGCTTTAGGCATCTGGCTAAGCACACGGCCATGTTTGCTGCCGATCTTGGGTTACTTTGGGGATGGTGTTGGACGCGCTAGCGGCTGTACCGGGCGCTGGGGAGATCGAGGATGAAGATGGAAATTCGATGACAGACAACTCAGCTGACTCCTACGCGGACGGACGGGCGAGTCATCAACGCTGCTGACTGAGGAGTTCAAGTCTCTCCCGTCTTCAGCGTGACTGCGCTCCCCGAGACATCACTTTTCAGTCACGGCGATAGAGCGGAAGGAGAGTGGGACGATGTGGGGAAAGAGCTGCAGTTCGGACCTTGCGTCATGCAGGTCCAGGATAATGGAAACAAAACCAAAGGGTTAGGGTTGAAGGCTCATCTGTCTCGACTCTGGAGTCTGTCATCTGAACCCCACCATACTCAGGCTTTGAAGCATCCTGCCAAGACAACCTAAAGCAACACTCCAACAGCAACCAACACAGCCGCGTGACACACGAAGACAACATCTTTGTCGCAATGCAGCCGTACCACCAACTTACGCGGTAGGCGCTTTCAAGGCACATCACCCATGAGCGCTCTACTCCGCTAGATCCGCTGAACGAAGCCGCTCGAGCTCCCACAACGATCTCCATCGCCCTCGACGTCTCTGACACACACCATCACCACCATCACCGAGGGGCCGCCGCCCGCCCTCCACCTCCAAGATGCAAGGCTTCAACATGGGGCGGTACATCCCGCCCGACGCCGACAGCACGGTAACCTCGGGCAACGCGCTGCACAAGAAGCACCCACTCGGCTCGCGCGCCCGCAAGCTCGCATCGCACGGCATCCTCACCGTGCGCTTCGAGATGCCGTTCGCCGTGTGGTGCGCCCACTGCCCGCAGCCGACGACCATCGGGCAGGGCGTGCGCTTCAACGCCGAGAAGCAGCGCGCGGGCAGCTACTACAGCACGCCGATCTGGTCGTTCAAGCTCAAGCACGCCGCGTGCGGCGGCGAGATCGAGATACGGACGGATCCGAAGAACAGCGAGTTCGTGGTCGTGTCCGGCGCGAGGAGGCGGGACTACGGCGGCGAGGACCAGGACGATAGCTTGGTCAAGAGCGGGTTTGCCATAACGACGGAGCGGGAACGTGCTGAGCAGAGGGAGAGCGCCTTTGGGAAGCTGGAGAAGACGATCGCGGATCGGGAACAGCTGGAGGGGGCGAAACAGAGGATAGGAGAGCTGCAGGATGTTGCTGAGAGGCAGTGGGATGATCCGTATGCGCAGAATCAACGGTTGAGGAAGGCTTTCCGTGCCGGGAGGCACGAGAGGGAGAAGGAGGCGGCCAAGGCGGAGGCGTTGAAGGAGAGGATGGGGTTGGGAATTGAGTTGCTGCCGGAGAGGGAGGAGGATGCGAGGCGGGCGAAGTTGATTAACTTCGGCAGTGTGGATGCCACGGAAGATCTTGGAGTCGACAAGACGTTAGCGCGCCCGTTATTCAAAAACGTGGCTGGGCAGAACGAAAAGAAAGATGATAATGGATCAGCGAAGGGGCAGAGGAAGCTCAAGTCGGAGATTGCCGCGTCCCGGATGCGCGAGAGCCTGGTCTCGGAGATTATCAGCAACACCAGGGCAGCCAGAGATCCTTTCCTCGCTTTTGGCAGCAGGGAGAGCACGCCCAGGGGACAGGTCCGACTGCCCGGCCTCAAGAGGAAAAGACCGGCGGAAGAAGCGCCGGGCCCTCCACCCTCCACGGGGGAAGAGGCTGATACGCCCAAAGCAGTGGCTGGCACGCCAGGTTTAGTGAGCTACAACTCAGACTCGGACTGAGCGGTTCGGCCACTTCATGTCTGCGTTTGATGAGATTATGGCGTTTACGGATACCGGTTACATAACAATGATACCCCTGGGAAATAGTGATAGATGGAATTCTATAGTCTTTGATCAAACGAGGCCTCCTCGATATCTTTCCCCATGGCTAAGCCGACGACTCACCGTCACATTCTCCCCTGCGTATGGATGCGGCCTTCGCTCGATCAACGCCTCGTATCTTCATCGCATGCACACGCAGTTCGAGGAAGCTTGGGCCTCATCGCTCTCATAGCGGAGCGTTCTCCTGAATTTGGAGTCTACCGAAATAATTAATATTCTTAAAACCAATCCCAAAATGCGCCAACCTCCCGCTGCAAACCAGGGCGTTATGTCCGGATATTCCATGTTAGGGAAACAGATGGCCTGAGCAGAAAAAGGGAAACCAGGCGGAACACCCAAAGCCAACCATATACAACAGACCTTCAGAAATGACGAAGCGCAGCGCCTGAATGACCATGATGCATTGTCTTCCTAAGGCGGTTACCTCCAGCCTTCATCATCATACATCATCCATCTGCCCCGCAGCCTGGGCGTCGTCGTCTTCGTCGTCGTCGCCGTAACTCCCGACCGAGGAGAGATCATCCTCGCCTTCGCTCTGGTGGTCTGCGTCGTCCGTCGCGTTCTTAGTCGCGTACCTCTGGACATATTCTACGTGCCAGGCGCCCCGTCAGTACCATAACGTCATGACCGTAGCTTTGGGGATCCGGAAGGAGGGAAGTGAGACTTACCTTTGACTTTCTGCTCGTAGCTCTTAGGCTCCCTAAGCAACAAGGCCGCAGCCTCTCCGTTGAGCGGGTCGGATGGGTTTGGGTAGCGGAGTAGTTGTGGCAGGAAGACTTCGAAGATGTTGATCATGTCGTACATGGGCGACCACGTCTGGTTGATAACGTCCAGGCAGACGGACCCCGACCTGTTGTTCCAAGGCTCTTTAGTCATCCGTTCCCACTCTCCCGTTGACTTGTTGCTCCCGCCACGACCAGAACCCCCTGAGCATAAGGTCCCCTTGAAGTCTCCGTCCCCTTCCCCACTTACAGTTCATCGATGTTCGGGTGGAAGATTCTGTTCACAAAGCCGATGCTTGGTGACTTGTATGGATACTGATCCGGCAGCTCGACGTGGACCTTCCAGACGCCGCCCTCGAACGGAGCTGTGTTGTTCGGGGGGTATGCGTAAGCATAACTGCGGTGCTTGGTAGTTCGAGACGGAGGGAAGGATGTGGCTACTAACTTTCCGCGGGACCCTTAAAGCGCACGTAGAACTCTTGCCTGGAGTGTGCGAAGTCCCTCGAGTTAGTGCCGCCGGGGCCCGGTCGAGGCATCGTCTTCGGTTAAGCTTGTAAGCTTACACTGCGCGAAAGGTCTAAGTGTCAGCAATGGACCAAGACCTGTGGCAAGAAACAGGGCTGGAGCCTGGCACATCTGGCAGGACATACTGTTGTCATTGACGAGAGTCACTTCGTAGTCGCTCATCAGCCTGCGCTGCGGTCAGCGGGCAACCTGGGGATCAATATCCTCACACATACATTTTCATGACCTGAGTCCCACATCCATCGTCAGTCGACACCGGGCGACCCGGGAGCAAAGCGCTCTGGATAGGGACAACTTACATCTGTCTCAATGCGGCGGCGTGGGGAAGCCATTTTGACGCTTCGGTACTCTTGGACTTTCTTGCTGCGATGCTGGTTTAAGGGCTGCGCTTCGGCTGTCTCGGTTTGGGCTGGTGAAGATGTTGGCTGATTGTGGGTGCGCCTGGTGGTTCAGGAGGAGGAGCGGCGGTGATGGATAACCGGTTGTGACGACGGCGGTGGCGATAACAAAGGAGGTGGGGAATGGAATGTTGTAGCCGGAACTCTTGGGAAGCACCTTACCAGATAAAGTGCGGGAGGGGTTGATCACTTGACTCAGAATTCGTGTCCTGAGCCCGGCGCCTGATGCCCGTTCACGCCTAAAGCTGCGGTTGAGAGTTCCGAGTCTGGGAAAGCAAGCGAACCTTGACGGGTCGGGTTTCCAATGGTTTGGGCAACCTTCCAAGTTACACTGGGCTGATCAAGAATGTTTAGGCAACTTGTTTCTGGCGGGTCTGCTGTCATCCAGTCAGTTGGAGCCAACTGAGTTGGCGTGTTTCAGGGGCACAGCTTGGTGCCTTATACTGTGTATATCTCCAGTGTGCTGTACATACACTACAACTGGAGCTTGCATTCACCAGTCAAGTCACGCTTCCAGGAGAGGTTGAGTTGCCGATAGGGGAAATGGAACCCAAGTGACGCAACACAGCGGGGCGGATGCTGCGAACCTCGCTCTATTTACTCAAAGGGTAAGGTAAATAATGTTACCAGGGACCTTATGTTAGTTTCGACAAGTCCAAGCCCTGCTTGAGTATTCTTTGAGTCTTATGTCATCTTCTCAGATTCAGTTGATAGTTGATAGAAGATAGGAAACGTGTTAAATCAGCTTGACACCTGGCAACTCGAAAATCCTCGGCCCTGGCTGTGAGATGCTCGGATAATTGACTTCCAGATGATGGTACCGGTCACGCGCCTGCAGAGCGACAGAAGTTCCGACAACTGGGATAAGGTCACTCAATTGGCTTCTTTATTAACACTTAAATGATGAATCTCGCTGGAACGAGAACTCAGAAGAGTTGTTCGGCTGAAACATTGAAGAAAGTGGCAGAACTTTGACTGAGAAAGAATCTTGAAATCCATATAACTAGGTAAAACTCATTCAGACTATCAGAGCTCTTCGGATTGGTGCCAATGTGAAACCTGGAAGGAAGTGAGTTGAGCCTCCGCGTCACCTTCTCTCTTCCAAGATTAAGAGAAATGAGGGAAACTGCTATCAAGACTCAAGACTCAGACGCAAAGGTGCCTCGGCTTCAAAGGGACCCTCAACGACATTGCTCCTGTCCAATGACATCTCCACATCCCGCGTGGGGCTTCATTCACCGTCAAATCCGATCGGCCGAATGCCAGCCCGCCGAGACCGTTTTGAGAAAGAATCTCACCGAATGGGAAAACTCCAGCCGAAGCCTCGAAGATACTCAATTGTACGCAGCAAAAACCATCATGACTTGGTGAATAAGAGTCGCGCAAATCGCCAGTCCATAGGTTCCGGTTATTCCTTGATTTTTTCTCTTGCAAGCGCAAGCAGTCTCCATCCGTCCACCACAGCAACCGCAACCTCCTTTTTCTGCATATACGCCTCAGTTCTGACCCCTGCAACACTGCTATACGACAAAGTACCTATGTACCTCTCCTCGCTAGGACGGTCGTGTGTCTCCTCCCTAAGGAGGAGCACGCAGCCATCCCATCTCATCTTGCAACCCCTTCTTTTTCCAGCCTTCCAGCAACGGACTCAATCCCAAGCCAGATGGAGCTCACACTCGCCCATGGGCACGCCGCCAACCGAGCCAAGGAAGAAAGTCACCATCAGCAAGCTTCGGGCCATGCACAAGAAGGGTGAGCCCATCACTATGATCACGGCCCACGACTTCCCTAGCGCCCACGTCGCCGATGCTGCTGACATCGACGTTATCCTTGTCGGGGACAGCCTGGCCATGGTCGCCCTGGGAATGGAGGATACGAGTGAAATCGTGGAGGAGGAGATGCTGGTGCACTGTCGATCCGTTGCGCGTGCGACCAAGGCTGCGTTCGTTGTATGTTGACTTTCCCGTCAGCCCTCCCCTATCTCCCTCTCCTCCCCCTTGTACTCCTCTGGACCTTCTCTTTCGGTTGCCAACCATGTATCTCTTCCAGGTTGGAGATCTCCCCATGGGATCATATGAGGCTGGGCCCACGCAAGCACTCCAAACGGCAATCCGGTTCGTTAAGGAGGGCCGCATGCAGGGTGTCAAGTTGGAGGGTGGCAAAGAGATGGTCCCCGCCATCGAAAAGATCACCGCTGCCGGCATACCAGTCCTCGGCCATGTAGGGTTGACCCCACAGCGGCAGAATATGCTCGGGGGCTTCCGCGTTCAGGGCAAGACGGCGGCCAGTGCGATGGAGGTACTTGAGGATGCCCTCGCCGTCCAAAAGGCGGGATGTTTCGCAGTCGTCCTAGAAGCTGTCCCCGCCGAAGTTGCCGCCATCATCACCCAGAAATTGTCCATCCCGACCATCGGAATAGGCGCCGGAAATGGCTGCTCGGGCCAAGTGCTCGTCCAGATCGACATGACAGGCAATTCTCCGCCCGGAAGGCACCTCCCCAAATTTGTCAAGAAGTACGGCGATGTTTGGTCTGAGAGCTTCCGGGCTATCAAGACATATCGAGAAGAGGTTAAGACTCGGCAATATCCCGCCCCTGAGCACACGTATCCGATCGCGAAGGAGGAGCTGGAGGGGTTTGCCGAAGCCGTCAAGGGTATATGACGGTACATCCCGGATTGCATTTTCGGCGTAAAAGATTTGGGTTAAGCGTTGTGTGAGTGACCATAGCGACGCCGGCGGCATTTTGATAGCATGTTTTTTTGGCGGATACCATCTGTTACCCCCGAGTCTAGTAGCGGCTTGCTCCTAGGAATGGGCCCCATGTAATTCTGGCATGTTAGATAGAACCTTGTCATAAACAAATGTCACAGCCGACTACCTATCCAAACGCCGGTGTCATTGAATACGCGACGTTGAGATGGTCGTTAGAGTCCTTGAAGCACTGTGAGGCATCAATACCAAAGACTCCCCCCAAAAGGCCTACGATAATGCCAGAAGGGTCACTCACTCGCCACAAGTTACCCACCACCTCATCAAGCGCCGGCGCAAAGGTGCTGTTGACATACAGAAACACGCTCTCGGTCTCACTGACTTTGAGCGTCTTCCTGAGATAGGCCACAACCGATTCAAACTTATTTGCGCTCGCAACCTTGACAAGCTCCCGTCGGATCGGTGGCGCTGACCCGACGGGCTTGAAGCGTACCACGACCTTTTCCTGGGGAAAGGCTCCGGCGGCCGCGAGAGCGGCAGTGGCATCACGTGGGAGTGTCATCAAGACCGTGGATGCGGTCATGGTGAGGGGAAGGTCCGGGGAGTCTCGCCCTTCGAGCACAGGAGATGCGGGCGGCGAATTGTTGCCCGGTGAGGCCGCGGGATTTGGAGGCGGCGATGCCATCTTGATGTGCGTTTCTTCTTAGACACAAGAAAAGAAGGTTCAATTCGTGGCTATAAGTAACTCAGAATGAAATGCGCTACTCGGGTTGACAGCCTAGGGTCAGGTAGGTCGTGATTCAGGAGCTCTTCATCTGAGCATTCTGAGGTTGGACTGCCCCGCTTGCTCTCGTTCAGGGGATCTGTGTAAGGGTTGGGGTTTAGTAAGGCAGGATGAAATCTCCCAAATTGCATTCGAGGTCTCCCACCCTTCAGGTTCCTATTAATATCTAGCCGTTCTTGTTGATATGCATATGTAGCCGCTCGGCTTTGAGACTACACCAGACGTTTGCGAACAGTGTTCTTCTGCGTGAAGCTCCCTTCATCAATCTATCAAACCCGAGTTCCTCTCTCACTCCAAGGGAGCGCCCTGGGCGGAAAATCAAAGACCCCGCTGTGGTTCGCAATGGAACGGCTCTCCCGTTGGCTTGCAGGGATCAAGTCATGGGCTCTTGGGCCCAGACCGCCGCCACGTAAGGCTGATGAGCCACAATTGAGGCTTCGGCCCACACAGAAAGCGCTCTCTCACCAGCCACTGCATCTTGGCATTGTGGAGCTCGTGCCCCCCGCCGGCTTCCCAAAGACAAAAAGTGGCATGATTTTCTGGCCAAATCGGCTCAAAATCGAAGGCACCTGCGTCACGGCGCCAGGGCGCCAATTGGCTTTTGAACGGAGCGAATCTCTGTCCCCGGCGTAGAAAATATCAGGCCATTTCAACAATATCTGGGCGGCGCCAACCCAATCGGTTAGGTAGGCCCTCTGCGCCGGGGTCCGAGAAAGCTCTCCCGGGCGAAAAATGTTGAAGGTTCGCAAGAAGGACAGCGACGGGAGTTGTTGAGGAGTCGTGTGCCCAGCATTCTGAGCTTCGACCACAGAGTCTCCTCGGGTATTAGTCGTCTACCTGCCTGAGGTAGCAAGGACACCTCAGCTCTGCTACTCCATGACACAGTAATAACCCCACGCCCATTGATTCCTGATTGCCACCGCCTACCGGTAGTCGTGGAGCGACTGCCCTTGGCCCGAGTTGCAGGTTGCCGGGGTGCTGTGCTCATCCATCTCCAACTGTTTCCGATCCCGTCTCTCTCTGCCTTATGTTTGTAACTGCAACATTCGTCTGTCACTGTTCAACCACCTGATATCGTATACTCGGCCCGTTGACGGTTCTGATCGGTGACAGGGAGCCGCATTACTGCCGCGACAGAAGCTGCGCCCCTGTTCGACTCTTTCTAGATCCTCTGCCCCTGTCTTGTGTATCCCGTTTCTCATCCGCATTTCGGGGTCCTGATCCGCACCGCAGTACATGTCTGCACTGTCCCACGAGAATATTTCGCCGTCTACCTCCCTTCCTCCTCGATTTCCGTTTTGGTGAATACCAGCCTGTCGTCGTCCCCGCCGCGACTCCTGATCCTTCTCGTGCTGAACGTCGCTCCTGAAGCCCAGCTCACCCGTGGGCCCCACAGCACTCATCGCAAACCATCACATGCGGAACCCCTCACCATTCGCTCTTGACAACGCTTATCTCAGTCCAAAGAGACCCTGTGCGCCTGGCGGTCTGGCTACATCTGACCACGCCTACGCAAGATTGGGTTGGCCTTGACTAGCAACATTGGAATCTCATTCGGTGTGGGCGTTGGTTGGAAGGTACTACAGTTGCCAGTGTTTATCGTGACAGTTCGTTGGGTTGGAGTTCACTTCATCGGTGGCCCCTGAAGCCCACGTCTTCTCGCGAACACTTCACTCCCCTCATCCAAGTCACGCCAGGCGGCATGCCAGGTGATAATGGACTCAGACCCGCTTAAACACCTCGAGTTCTTCTCGATACCCAACAATCAGGTACGGTTACTCACAAGGGGCACGTCGTCCTCTTGCTTACACTGTCCAGACGGTCAACCCTGTTGATCAACCCTTCTTGGGCCGCTCAGCACAATCATCCTCAATATGGGACACCGCGGGACTAGAGGCCGGCCTTGCCGCGTCGCCATCCACAGCGCCCACAACCTTGTCACTCGACTCTGTCACTCAGCCCTCCCCTCTTACCGGACTCACAACCATGTCCATGTCCCCTGACCTCACATCAAGATCAAGGCCATCAACACAGGGGAACCAGTCACGGCCAATCCTACCCGCGCGGGGCCCTAGCTCGAGAAATGTGCACGAGAGGAAACGGTCGAGGCTCAGCATAGACGTAACCACGCCCCTCGACTCCGTTGACTACTGGATCGATTTCGACAAGGACGACAGTCTTGCCAGCGTTCCCGAGGGCCTCGAGCCTCCCAGTCAAAGCGGGGAGGGAAAGGGCAAAACCCCCACGACGAGCGGGTGAGTAGGCGTGAGCACGAGAGATGTCCTGATAACCACCATACTCTTTCCCGCAAACCGGCATCGTGGCTGACATATCTGAAGACCCACAAATCCC
This sequence comes from Achaetomium macrosporum, assembly GCA_033296875.1. Classification (NCBI taxonomy): domain Eukaryota; kingdom Fungi; phylum Ascomycota; class Sordariomycetes; order Sordariales; family Chaetomiaceae; genus Achaetomium; species Achaetomium macrosporum. Next base: position 191,583 of record MU860017.1, on the reverse strand, counting down.
ACGTCCCAGCCTGCTGAGCTTAAAGAGGATGAATTCGTCGACGATAGCGCGCTGGACAACGCGTTGTCAGACGACGACGGCTTCTCGTCCATCAACCTCGCCGATCAGCTTTCCAAGATCGATACGGCGCCGCCTCAGGAGGTCCCACCACGCGAGGGTCTATATTCGACGCCGTTGAGCTGGGAGAGGCCACAGCCAGGGATACGCATGGACTCCCTAATAGGTTTCCACGGCCCGTCCCTCAATGAAGCCGAGCAAAGACGCTTAATTGCCATCGCCATGAACCCGGGGCCAAGTATGGGAGGACTTGGGTCGAATATCAACCTCAACTTCAGCGGTCTAGCCCCTGGGATGCCAATGACTTTCGGAGCCGGCTTGGGAAGCAGTGGGATAGCTCAAGGTCCTAAACCAGTATCCCCGCCACAACCACCAGCAGCGCAGCCCCGTCCGGCGCCGCCGAATCCGCCGAAGAAGCAAGGGAGTGCGAGCGAGAAGGCAAAGGAGAAGCCCAAGTCAGGGGACCGGACGGCACACAACGACATTGAGCGAAAATATCGGACAAACTTGAAGGACAAGATTGCCGAATTGCGAGATGCCGTGCCTTCGCTGCGGACAATATCGGAGAACGGCGGCGAGGACGACGGGGCACAGCCGCAAAGGACGGCAAAAGTCAGCAAGGTGTGTTGGACCCAGACATGCATGGTTTGTTCGGAATACTGATGGGCACAAGGGGACCGTCCTGACAAAAGCAACCGAGTACATACACTTCCTCGAGCGACGCAACAAGCAGATCATGCAGGAGCACCGAGAGCTCTCGCGACGACTCCAAGCGTTTGAGCAGCTACTGAATGCGACGGCCCGTTCATCATACACTATGCCAACCTACAGCAGAACTTTGTTCGACCCAAGAGGCTTCTGCTAACGCCGCTCCATCTTCACCGCTACTCGCCTCTCGACATTTTCTTCACTGTATATATGCACTTGGCGATTTTCTTCATTTGTTGACCGCCCATCTTTCTATTACCATGCGCATGATTCGGTAACGGGCAGTGGGATTGAGACAGACCACTTGGGCATGCCTCTACGGCATGGAGGCGCATGTTACATTCTTCCTCACGACATGCTTTACCATCAAGAGTTGGGAAGGGTATTTTAAAGGGAAGAAAACAGGGCAAGCATGGGCATATAGTGACTATGGCCTGCTCAAGCATTTTCACGTGTTTTATTAGCTAGCACCGAGCTGCTTCTCCTTTGTCTTTTATCCTCATGCGTCGCTAATCGCATGCTGGGGCTTCGGTTGGCATCCTCATGCACTTGGGTTTATCACATCTCTCATCTCCACAAAACCTCTGCTAGGGTTGATGGGATAGAACGGGCAGGTAGCCAGTATTTCTGCATTCTCCTGGTGACAGGTGGCTCATCTCGTTCAAGGGGTATATTTGACTCAAGGAGGCAATGAATGCGAAAGGGGCGGAAGGGGGGCTGAAAGTCGTGAAGATTTGAGGGAAGAAAGGTCTAGATACCCATCAATCCAGCTTCTCGCACACGCCTAATGATTGCTAGTCTACACAGTGATGCAGTGATGCCCAAATCGTTCCTATATACAAAGCAAGAGGCTACTCTACCTCAGGGCCTCAATATCCTCGACCTCTTTAACCGCCTCGGGCGTCAACACAATTGGCCCATCATCGTCCACACAGACACTGTCCTCGATCCTGACCGCCAGACCCCGGAAATGCTTCGGGAACCGCTCGTCATCCGGCACGTACACGCCCGGCTCGATGGTCACACAATGGCCAGCCCGCAGCGGCGCCGATCGCGGATACCCCGGCACATCATGGACATCCAACCCAACATAATGCCCAACATGGTGCGGGAACAGCATCCCAATGATATCCCCCTTCCACCCAAACTCAAACCCCAGCTTCGCCAACTCCTCCTGAAGCACCCGCTCCGCCGCCCGATGGATCTCGTCCAGCGACAGCCCGCTGCTCGCCCTACACAGCGCGACGCTCATCCGCTGCACCCTCAGTACCGCGCTGTACAGATCCCGCTGCGCCGCGCTGAACCTCCCGCCGACAGGCCACACCCGCGTGATGTCGGTGATGTACCACCCGTACTCCCCGCCCGCATCCACCAGCACCGTCTCCCCATCCCGCAGCAGCGCCGTGTTGTGCGTGTAGTGGATCATCCTCCCCCGGGGCCCGCCCGCCACCACGGGTACGTAGGCCGGGCCCGACAGGCCGTCCTGCGTAAAGGCGAAGGATAGGTACGATTCCAGGTCCTTTTCGCTGGTCCAGGCGCGGCGCATGGCCGAGGTCAGTGCGCGGCCTGATACGCGCCCTGCGTGGCGCATGACGGCTATCTCGGCGGGGGATTTGATGGCGCGGAGCGGGTTGATTTGCGGGGCGAGGAGCACTGTCGAAATGCGGGTTGGGAGGGAGCGGAGGACTGAGGTGAACGAGGTTGAGGTTGAGGAGGAGGAGGAGGACAAGGAGACTTCCTGCGTCTGCAGGGGTACGTCGGTGTAGATGCGGGTGGCATCGCGGAGCAGTGGGGGGAGCAGTGAGGACAGCTCGGCAATGTCGCCTGCTGAGTCGGCGTTGAAGACGTCTTCGGCTGCGCGGAGGCCGGACCAGGGGCCGGACCACAGCTCCGCGAAGGCGTCTTTGGGCCGGCAGAAGAGGTGGAAGGTGTAATCGCCTAGGGAGGGGCCGGTTTTGCGGATGACGGCGAGGGATTGAGGCTCTGAGAAGCCGGTTAGGTACAGGAAGTTGGATTCTTGCCGGAACGGGTAGAAGACGGCCCCCGAGCGGTACTTGATCTCGGCCGAGGGCAGGACGGCCACGGCGCCCTCGGGCAGGCTGAAGGCGAGCTTGGCACGGCGGTCGGCATATTCTTGGGCGGTGATGCCGGGAGTTACTGCAAAGCACCGTTAGTCAGGAGTACGTTTTAAGCTAGCTCATTTGTAAGATTCACGGGCAACATACTCTCACCGGGCTTGAGGATGTGTGGATGCGTCTCATGAACAGGCTGGCCGAACTCGAGCTCGGCTGCTGAAATGGATGTTGCATAGTTGCGTTTCCTTGTTCTGCCCGGCAGAAATTGTGTGGAGGTCGGAGTATTCAGAGGCCTGTGTATTTGCCGCAGAGCAGACCTCAGGAGCCTCATGTTTAAGGATGATGGGCGAGTGACTGACTGTAAGTGAGTGTCATGAACTGAGGGTTTGCAGCTGAGCCATCCGCGAACTGACCACTCACAGCACTTAGAGGCACAGTGTCATAACCGGATACAGCACTAACACCGTGAACGAGAGCAGACGCCCCTCTTCATCCAATCTTTCTATTTGCCTTTGATATTCGAATCTCCCTATGGCGGAGGGTGAGCAATCAGCAGGCTGGAAGTATAAGGTGATCCGGAATAGTTAATATTGGTCGCTTTCATAGTATGCCCTATCGGCTTCAACAGGTAGACTATTACCAGTAACGTTCGAGAAGACGTCAAACACTCTAAGACTGCCTAAGGCACCTACCGTGTATATATTGAATGACGTAAATGACGGACTGGATACTTAGATTCCAGATCACCTAGTTTCCAGGTCTATATAAACCGCGCCAAAGGAGTGCCGATGTTTGCCAGTGCCCGGAGATGATAAAAACTTGAAGTCCCAATTCAGCCCGTTGCTGTGAGCGACAGAATTGGCCTGCTACCAACCGCGTAAGTGGGGCCAAAGTTTGTTGTGCTCCGCGAAGCAGGCTTAGCTCGCGGGAGCTCGGGCCACTTTCTGCTGCCTTTTTGAGACTCTGCGATCCGCTCACCAAAAAGCCCTTCCTTGCCCCGGATTGGACACTCACCTACCAAACGACGCCTTGCCGACCTTCCGCTGTGTGGACGAAAGACCTGTCGACTGCGTGGCATGTGCCATTGACCGTGATCTCGTGCTGCACCGAAATTTCCAGGGTTTCTCTCGGTGCGCGGCGGGGAGAACGTGGTCTGCACAAGTCGCGTGTTTCGTCATCTCGCGTGTCTGTGCTTGAAGTTGACTGGGCGTCCACATATGGCAGCAGCATCTCTAGGTATCTCCAGTCCCCGCTCAGCACCCGGCCATGTCTACCAGGAGAATCCCCCTCTCCTACAGCAATCCCAATATCCTCAATTCACCCGTGCGAGCCTCGTCGGCAGTCGGCAATGGCGTCAAGAAGGCTCGCACTCATGCAGAGTCGGGGCGGGAGGAGCCGTACGGCCAGCCTCCGCCCGCGAAGCGACAGATGATTGACCGCGGAGTGGCCTCGCCAACCGCAACCAGGACCACTCGGACCACCCACAGAACAGCTTCGCGGGCGACAGGAGCCACTAGTACCGCAACCAACAGAGCGACCCACGCCACCGTGTACGAGCCAACCGAGGAAGAGCTGATCAGTCTCCAGACATGGACCACTCATACGCGCTCTCGCTTCCCCAAAATGGTGTTCTACTTCGAGAGCATCCCCGACGAGCAGCGGTCCAAGCTTGCAAAGCAGGTTTGCCGCCTTGGTGCTGTAGGTCGCCACTCACAAGCTTGGTCTGGTCCCCACGTGAGCACAGAAGCTTACCGGCCACCTCTCACAGCGCGAAGAGAAGTTCTTCTCCATTGAGATTACCCACGTCGTCACCACCCGAGCGATCCCACCCGAGAAGCCGAAGGGCGAGCAAGATGGAGGGACTGAGGGTCAGGCGAACAGCGAGCAGCCCAAGACGATTGACCCGTCTCTTCTCAACCGCCCCGCGGATTCTACAAGGAGGAAGCTGGTGTTCGACACGGCCTCGACCGGGAAACCTGGCGCGCCCAAGGCGCGCAGTGCGGATGTTCTAGACCGTGCCCGCGAGATGGGCAAGAAGATCTGGTCACTGGAGAAACTGCAGAAGATCCTGAAAATGCTGCTGGAGCCCGACGCGGCCTTAAGCACTGCCATGGGTTATGACCGCGGTGATACACAGAGCATAAGCACAAAGGTGGCAACCGGCCAAGAGGACCTGGCCAAGCTCCTCCACGCTGAACGTATCCATGGCCCCTCGGATCGAGACCCCACGGTCTCCAGCAAGGAACTCTACACCTTCACGGGGCCGTACATCTATGTGTACGATCTCGAGGAGAAGACCAAGCCGATCATGATCCGCGAATACCACAAGGTGGCGGACCCGAAGAATGGAGACTGGCCCCAGTTCCGGGTCGCGTCGCATGGCCGCTGTCCCTTTGTGATGGATGAGAACTATGACCCTGCAGAGAAGCAAGACAGGGACCGGGACCGGGACCGAGCCAAGACGCGGGCCGCCAAGGCTGCCGTTGAAGATCCTGACGAGCCAGCGGCGAAGAAACCCAAGGCTTCCGAGGTCCCTCCGCCGAGGCCGGCAACAGGCAAACGCACCCTGTCGCAGATGGAAGACGGGCATAACCGGGGAATGGCGAATGTACGGGAAGCTGCGTTGCTCGACCGGTCCAAGATCTCCAATCCGCCGTCCTTTGACTTCCGCTCTCAGAACGCGTTTATAAGCCAGGCGAAGGCGGGCCGCTTCGTAGCCGGTGAGCCCGTGGCCTCTGGCTTGCAGCCGTCCAATGCCACGTCGGCTATCCGATCCCAAATGATCTCGTCTACTACGGGTGGTCTGCTGGGAGCCAAGGCCGGGACAAGCAAGGAGATCCATGGGCTTCAAAGGAAAGTCGTTCTCCAAAAGGGCACCGCTCCTTCGCTGTCGCAGGATATAGGCTCTCGCCGGAGGGCAGAGACGAACCATGACGGCACCACGTTCGGCCGGTCAGCCAGCGTCGCCGGAGTAACGAGCCGGAGACTCGATCCTGTCTGCGAAGAAGAGAGCTCAAAGCAGAGGGAGAAGCTGCGGAGGACCGCCAGTGTCCCCGTCTCGCAGCCCAAGCCGAAGCGCGATCCTAAACCGGGGTACTGCGAGAACTGCCAGGATAAGTTCGCTGATTTTGAAGAGGTTCGTCTGGCTGGCCTGTTCTTGTTATCCTGTTCTTGCTCGTGAGCATGTTAACTGACTTGCTGCCTGCAGCACATCGTCTCCCGAAAGCACCGCAAGTTTGCAGAGAACGATGAAAACTGGGCGCAACTCGACGCGCTTCTCTCGCAGCTCAAGCGTGTACCCCGATACTAAAGCGGCGCGCCACAACGCACCGCTTTCTTGCTACATTTCCAAACCGCGATGCTCCCTCGCGGTCTCGACGCTCTCTCAACCGGGCCCGTTTTCCTTGATACTGTTTGCTTTGCTCCTCTGTGGGAAGTGGCTGGGTCTATCTACACCTTCTATCCCTTTTAAGCTTCTTGTCTTGACTTGTTGTCAAGTACCAGCATTTGCATCGCACGGCATCATCCGGCATAGCATTACGGGGCGATCTCGGTCAAAGCGAGTACATATTTTTTGCGCATTTTTGGGCGTGGATGTCGGCGGGTTTGGGTTGGTTAGGGAGTTCTGCGTTCCCTTTTTTTTTCTTTTTTTTTTTTTTTTTTTGGGCGGGTCATCCTTTCATTTTATTCCCCATGACAAGACGGCTGCTCAAAGCTCTTCAAGTTGGGCGCAGAGGGCGGCGGATTGAGTGTCAAGTGAGGTGGGCTCGAGGGGAGGCGGAGTGGATGGGGCCTGGTGTTGCCATGAAGGGGTGGCTGTCCAACAGGTATGTCCTGGATCTGATGAGGACACACAGCTGATGTGAAGCTATTTTGTGTTGAGGGAAAGGGCCTGACTGGAGATGTCGTCGGCCCGGCGATGTATAGATGATGCCACGGTGATTCGTTGCCGGTGTACCTACCGTGGACTATATTATGCTTTGTGCATGTGTATAGTGTATGTTAGGATCATGAGAAGACGACATGGGCTTGTCTGAGTCTTGGGTTACCTGTGCAGGTGGCTGTCATGGCAAGGTGAGCTACCCCTGTGTGATATTCCCACGTCTTCGCAAGCATTGATGCAGTCGCAACTGGCGTCTTCGTCCAGCATTTGCCATTCCTCATCTGGCTTGCAGACACGCACCTTCTCACCCCGCAGGTTTGCACCTGCCTCCCACAAGCTGCAAGCGGAGCAATTGAACCGTTGCGTTTGAAGCCTTTGGAATGGAATCCGCGGCCGGGCAGGCGCGGCTGGCACCGTCGCCTGCATGCTCAGGACCAGTTCATCCCTCCTGCTCCCACATTCTTCCGCTCAACAGAACCTCATCATTAGAACGTTTCCATCAACTTGGGTTTGGCACCAAAATAATTTAGAGGCTTACTAGCCGTCCTATCTGTTATTGAGCAACGGCAGAGCACGACACACCCTGAGATACTGCAACCATGAGAGTCCCAGTGGACATCAAGGAGACCGCCCAGCGCCACCTCCGGTCACGCATACCACCAAGGCCGCCAGCAAAAGCTGGCAGCGCATTGAGATTCGGCGTCTTGGGCACAAGCCGCGTCGCGTAAGGTGTCGGCTGCATCCTGTGAACTCGGGACACTCTGGACTGACATGCCGCCCGCAGATCAAGAGTTCTGATCGATCCGGCAAGACTCCACGCCGAAGTCATTGTCGATGCGGTTGCTGCCGAAGATCACACGAGAGCCACACAGTTCGCCAGAGAACACGGCATCGCCAGAGTTTTCGGGAGTTATGATGGTACGGATTTGTATCCCACACGGTACCCTTCCAAAACAAGAGGCTCAGCTGACGTATGCAGAGCTCATCAACGACCCCAACGTCGACGCAGTCTACATCGGCGTCGCCAGCAATAAGCACCTTGAATTGGCTCAGAAAGTCCTCGCACGGCGAAAACATGTCCTGCTCGGCACACCCTCCGTCTGCACGGAGGCGTACGCAGGACACCTCTTCCATTCCTCCTCGCTCCTCCAAGCAAACCGCCCCGTCTTGCTGGAAGCAATTCCATATCGCTTCCACCCCAGCTGGATAGCCTTTCAGAGCCACATCGACAGAGACAACATCAAAGACGTTAAAGTCACCGTGACGATGCCCGTCTCCCCTAACACCCCGAGAAACCTCCCGTTCAGAGCGGAGCAGTCGGGCGCCGCCATGATGGGACCTGTGTACGCTCTCTCCATCCTGCAGGGCATCTTTCGATGTGATGCATCGGAATGTGAGGAATGGAATGTGTCCCAGCCGCCGCCGTAGCACGGGGTCGACGAATATTCCGGCAGATTCAAGTTCGAGCTTAACAATAGGCGCGCTGCAACGGGTGTGGTGAGAGGATTGAAGGTCAAGGGAGGTGAAAAGTATACTGTTGTCGAGGTGGTGGTCATGCACGAAAGAATAGAAGAAACACCCCAGGATCCGGAAGAGCGATGGAAGCGCTACCAGACGAGGACGGTGAGACTGCACTGTTCCTGGGGACGGCCTGCGCTGATTCGGATCGCGGTTGAGGATGTGCATGCCATGTACGATGTGGAGACTGAAGACGCTGACGAGACGCTGATCGGGGACATGCTGGCCCCTTACACGCTGCGGGATGCGGGCGTTGACCGCGACTCGAAGCCGTACTGGAAGACGCCCAAGTACATGCTCGACGAGTTTGTCCATCGCGTGAAGGGACGCCCAGGCTCTGGTGCTTGGATCACGGCGGCGGACAGTATGGGACTCACAAGGCTGATCGAATTGGCGGACAAGAAGGCGGCAAACCCTCAGGCCGCGAACTCCTCCGTGCCCCAGCCGATTCAGTCATCGTTCCTGAATCTCAGCAGCAGCTCGTCAGAGTATTTCCACTCGGATTTCGGAGCTGGGGTGACTGGCCGCCAGAATGAGCTGCAGCGTCGTAGCAGTATCCGGTCTGGGAAGAAGGTTCAACGTGGTACTCGGGGAGCCGTTGAGACTCAGGCGACTGTCCACATTCGGGGGGGGATGGAGCCTCATGAGGCTCGTGTTCCTAAGGGAAGCCATGAAACACAGGCCCCACTGGCGGGGCAGTCCACGTCGGCTGGCCCGTCTACATCGGCTCGTCCATCCTCAGAGACTGATCCATACTCCGCGCTCCTTCCATCATCAGCCCCAAGTCCGTCCACGTCAGCTGGGCCAGCCGCGTCTAGTCGCCTGTACTTAGTCGCGGCCCCGTCCACATCAGCCGGTCTATCCTCAGCCGCAGATCCGTCTACATCAGCCGGGATATCCTCATCTGCACGCCTGCCAGCCGTGGCCCCGTCTACACCAGTCCCTCCATCCTCAGAGACTGATCCACACTCAGCGCTCGGCCCATCCTCAGCCGCAGGTCTGTCTCTATCAGTTGGGATATCCCCATCTGCGCGTCTGTCAGCCGTGGGTGTATCTACATTGACCAAGCCATCTCCGGAGGCCGGGACACCGCCAGCGCCCGGTCCGTCGACATCGACCCCCCCAGTCTCGGAGCCCGGTCCATCCTCGTCTACCGGCCTGACCCATTCGACAGACCCGTCTTCAGCCCCGGGCCCATCTACATTGACCGATCCCTCTTTGGAGGGAGCTCTAGCAGGTCTATCCCCGGCCGCCAGTCCCTCCCCATCGGCTGGCCCATCCTCCTCTGCGGGCTCGTCCTCATCAGATGTTTCATATAAGGGGGCTGAACCATCCCCAGCCGCCGGGCTGTCTCCACCTCCGGATCAAGGGAAAGCCTCGGGAAATGGAAAAGGGAAAGCACCAGACTACAGTCAGGGGACAGAGTCAGAAAAAGGAAAAGGGAAAGCGCCGGCCTCCAGTCAGGCGCCATCTTCCAGTCAGGCGCCTGCCTCCGGTCAGGGTCCAGCCTCCAGTCAGGGTCCAGCTTCAGGGCAGGATCCAACTGTTGAATGCACCAAAGCATGGAAAAGCAACCCGGGCGGGGTCCCACCCACAACGAGTCCCAACACTCTGTACGGTGCGATGTCTGAAGCAGAGAGCGGGCAGCTTTCAGGCGGAGGGCCAGCTTCGGCTCAGGGTCAAACCCAGGGAATACCTCCGGCCCCCGGTCAGGGCCCAGGCTCACCAGCAGCCGCAGAGGAAGGCCGAGCGAGGGGATAGTTTCCACGGGTGCGCCGGTCCATGGCGGCATTGACGCGGTGCTTGTATCAGTCTCTTCGCTCTTTGTTTAGGCGTAGCCAAGGTCCCAATCCTGGGGGTGGCCAGATTGTCTGATTCTGATTCTGGCATGCTTACTTGGTACTACTAGTAGTTAGCGTCCACCTCAGCGGATTGAATAGACTTTGGGTTTTACTGTGTAGACAGCGGCGGCATCATTAATATGGAATCAGGTGGTTCGGCAGGTTAGGAAGTTTGAGGTTCAGCGAGGTGATGCAAACGCATCCTCCCGAGGATACTGACCGTCTGTTATGCGTACACAGTATCCGTATATATCCTTGTATCGTTCAATGAATGATTAGACTCTCGATGCATTCTCAGTGGAAGCTCTCTCTTTGGTGTCGTCTCATATGTCCCTTACCGCGGATGTGATTCCGGCGCCGCGGGCGGTTGGGGAATTGGAAATCAGGACGGGTTCAACGCCACTACTGTAGCAATGTACATGTACCAGCCCGGGCCTGAGCATCAGCCACTGAAGTCAGTGGCTTTACCTATCCTGACCGCTGGACTCTGATCCCGTATCGGCGGAAGACTCGTCATTGAACGAGGAAGAGTCTCGGCGGCATGGCCGCGGTTATGGCGGTCGTGACACAAAATACTACGAATTGGGACACCCAACTGCGAGGTGCTCCGGTGGTTCTTGGTTCCGCTTCATGCAATGTGAAGTCAGCGCAAGTTTGGGACCTGCAGCCGAACCATGTCTACAGTTTTCTAGGCGCGACTTGCGCTGACTGCCGGCAGGACCATAGTCAGCTTGGGTCGGCGGCGGAACACAACAGGAGGGCGCGGGATGATGGATATTGGGGGTCTTCACCGCTTCGTGTGAGTAACCTCTTCATCTGCTCCGATGTGAGGCGATTGGAGTGGCGAACCTTGTTTTGAGGAGCTCCAGAACCAAAGAAGGCGGCTTTCCGGCCTTGTCTCCTGCATAAGCTTCACGCCATGACGTCGTGTGCCCCTGACGGCCGTGGGGGTCCCCTCGCTCTGGAATCAATGGGAATCCGCGGACGGCCGGGCCTGCGACCAATCTCATAAGTACTATCTTTGATGAAGCTGATGCCTGGCGGCTGAGAAAATCCAGCGTGCCTTCTTCTTCGTTTCTCTTCGCAGCGAGGCGGCGCCGAAATCCCCACCACGGCAAGCCGCCGCAAGCCCGGGGCAACCGGATCTCGTCCCGGTCGGGAGTCGGCGGCCGCCGGAATGGATATCGGGATGACGTTGTCCGCAGGGTTCTGGATCACGTATGGAGAGAGATACCGGTACCACAGTACTTCCTAGTAACCAAGACAACCCGATGATTGCCGAGGCCGATCGTGCTGCCGTTTTAACCCTCCTTCCTCGGACGTCTCGACGTCTTCTACCGGAGTGGAGAAGGGTTGGATCGGAGTCGGCTCCAGTCCACTTTACACATGTCGTCCGCATACCCGAATGTCTTCTCCCCGGAGCCGCCGGTTTGTGGAAATTTCAGGAACCGTACGATTGTGTGTGGCAGTCAATAACTTGATCAGCCATCTAGTCCTTTGCACTAACGCTGCGTTACCTTAGCGTCTGCCCGTGGAAATGCATGAAGGAACCAATCGAGTCAGGGGCATTTGAATAGAGCCCCTGCCCCGCTCCTATGTATGTACATGTACTACGCATGCGCCTATGACAAAGGGTTTTCCGTTTGTGCCTAGCTTCCGTGTCGTCGTCCATGACAGAGGTTTGCCCGGGTCTTCGTTGCTGTTTCCTCCTCCGTCCTGGCCTGACGGATTCTCTGATAGTGGAGCTTCGTTGCTTACACCCCAACTCTGCAGGATGGGACTCGTGGTAGCCTGCGTCCAGATTTCTGTACAAGTACATCTGGTTCACTTGGTCGGGACTGGCGGTGTACTGGACACTCGCTGTCGGTTCTGTCGCCGTCAACATACGGGGTTGATCGCTCAACGGAATCCATGAAAATACCCCATCAGTGGGAATGCCCGATTCATTTGATGCAAGTTGGGGGTCAGCGTGGGTGGTTGGACACTAGACAAACACAGTCTAATAAGGAACCAAGCACTGTATGTACAAGTATGGTATGTATAGGTTCCCTTGCCTCTGGTAATCCGATCGCTCCCGCCGTGCAGGTGCCGGTCTGCTGGGTGTGCGGAGGGCATTGGCCGGTGAGGCGCCCGGTTGGTGTAGTGAGCGGCTCGTTAGCAAACCTTTACATAAGTCCGCCCACACCTCACCTCGGAGGCTCTACTCCTGTTGCGTGGTGTCGTGTGACTGTCATCGATACTACCCAACATCATCAAATAGATGGCACTGTGATCGAAAGAGCGGCAACTGAATGACTGCCATCGAGACCGTCGCCCCTGGGGAGATGAGAGGCCGAATCCTCCGCGCGTCCTTGAGATCTTGTTTCTCATGAGGGAAACCCAGCTTGTGCCTGCGTGGGCCACAACACCCCAAGCACAAAGGACTGACTAGGCACAGGCAAGGCTAGCTTGACCTTGACCGTTGGAGTCGACCTGGACAGAGGGCGTCCCCTTTGCTGTGGTTTACCACGTTTCCCGTAACGCTTGCGGATGTCGGCCATTGTGTCCCCCAGGCCGTCGGGTAGTAGTGTGGGCATGACGAACTCCCAATCGGGAAGCATGACAGGTACATGATCGGATGAGGGCGGCGGGCCGAGCTGCATTGGACTATTTCCGTCGGATCTCGCATTGGCAAACCCTGGAGATCGGTTCATACGGATCGGGGAACACGCACATCATTCCCTCGCCATCACATGAAGCAGCCACCCTCGACCACTTGCAAAATCCCTTTGGATTGAGGCGTGCGAAAGCTGTCGCGCCGTGACGAAGAGCAGCCAATGAGGCACGGCTGAAAGCCTCTGCCGGTGCGTGGCTCGGGGTTACCACACCGAACGAGCCGGTGGCTCAGATCGCCCAGTCCCCCGAAGACCAGTCAATTGGTTCCAGATCCTTGGCTCTCAGAGGCGATACATAGCTCCGCGGGGTGCATGGCGCTAAGCCACACGAGACAGACCTCGGCAGAGACCATGGTCGAAGCCATCAAGAGCAGAACGACCCAAACCTCCGGGAATATGCACGTCACAACAAACGTGTGACACCTCTTACACCTCTCCAGCATTCCATTGGCCAAGTCAGAGACTGACCCATTTCTCCCAGTGCGTGAAGTTCATGATGCCGCGAAAGGTCGAAGTAAGGGAGGCGGTCTGTATTTAAGCATCCTGCCTAAAGGCTCGAGAGGCCATGAGTTTAGCCAAAGCTATTGTAAGAAGGCGATGTTTTGTGTCCCTTAACCAGTAAGACACATGTAATAAGAGAGGGGTGAAAGCTAGCCAAGAATTTTGGGAAGCAAAACAGGTCAAATCGTGAATGGCTTTGCTCCATAGCAGATCGAACGACAGGCGAGGATCTGTTGAAGCCGTCAACGGCTGTGTAAAGAGGCTCAAATCGCAAAGGGGGGACGTGAAAAAAAGGAGGGGCTCAGCTCCGAATGTAAAGGTGGGATGCCTTCCAGTCTGATTGGTGGAATCAGTGACTGCAGTCCGATCGTTGGGGAGAGAGAGAGAAGAAATAGAAGGATGAATGAAGGCGTAGAATAGCTTGGTGACTGAATTGACTTTTCGTTTTCGAGACCAGCAATGCCTTTGGTACCGAGATCTCAGCGATGAGCGAGGTGCTCCGGGTGTTGTATCTCAGAACACAACGAGACAAAAAGCGTGGGGGTCAAAGGACTTGGATCCACCACGAATCAGGTGAGCGACCTCGGTAAATTACAATACCCACTTTATGGTTTGCCGTCATGTGCTCTTTTTGCGGGTCGACATCTGGTACGGTACACGACAGTCGACGACAGGCAACATTAGGTAGTAGAGATGCAATGCCTACGGCCAGAATCTCTTCTGTGCCTCTTCTTCTAGTACAGAAGATTCTCGAGATTACAGGTATCGGAACACAAATCTAGTCCTGAACCGGTTCCTGAAGCCAAAACCCCATCACACGAGCCTCGATGCAGTTCCCGCGAACGATCGATTGTGTGGAGGAGACCGCCGATCCATGTTGAACACAGTGCATGTTACAGTACGTATATTTACAATTTCTGGACTCTGAGCAGCAAACAGGGGTCAAAGCTCTTCTCGACCGGAAGACAAATCGGCCGTTGTCTGAGAAGATATCTAATTCGTTTGTTTTCGGATTTTCAGCAGATACCCTAAATGTGAACCCCGGTTAGATAAACGTGGAAGACATCCCCAATTACCTGGTGAGAAGTGAGAACCGGCTCGCTGGAACCAGGGGAAGTTTCAGGCACGTCGCGGGGATTCTTTCCCGACAGAAGAACGTGGGGAAATTTCCACACCGAAGTGGGCCCCGCCATGCCTTTTTGGTTCTCGTCTTCCCCCTCACTGCTGCCAAATGGTCCAACCCCGCGAATCCACTTGTTGCCTGTTGCCCAGTTCACACAACCATCCTTGGAGCCCAAGCAAGATCGAAGCAGTCGGTCAGCACAGACAGAGATGCTGCAGCTCTCAAAGGGAAACTCGGCCGTGGCTGAGTGCGTGTCAGGTGCCCCCTCAATAGCCCCTCACTGCCCCTCAATGTGTGTTGCTGCCAGCCAGTCACAGCATACATACAGACAACGCTGCAGCAAAGGAAAGCGGGAGTCATCGACATCGTTGTTTGCTTGACCTTGGCCAAGCAACGGGAGGCCGCCAATGCCGCCAGTGCAGACGGGTCAAGCATCTGTGGCACCCCGTCACGATGCAGCCGTCCCTTCGACAGCTTCCTCCACATCCATGTTACTATCATGATGTCTGATGTGGTCAAGTCAAGCGACACCAACAGCGGCGAGGGCGAAGGGAACATGCAGTCATCATCTCATAAGCCACTTTTCAACCTCGGAATGCCGTACACGTCCCCAAATCCACATTCCTGACGGATGCAACACGGCGCAGCTGACCCTCATGCTCTGTTCCTGGCGAACCAAAACTGTCAGCAGACCGGTGCTCGTCAGCGGCCTGCCCCTGCCTACCGTCGCCCATACCAAATCCAGCGTTTCGGCCAACGCTAGCTGGCGGGCTTGTCCAACTCCAGAAATCGTGTTACGCCCGGGCCCGGAGGCGGCTCCTGAGGTAGCCTACCCGCGGGGAAACGCACATAACGTTTGTGGATGGGACGCCGTGAATTGCATACCTTATGGGTACATATCTACTGTTTCCATACAAAGCCGGCAAGGCAGTGATGTAAGAGGGCCCGGCGGTGAGATCAATGCGGCGACAGACTATGACAATTCCCATGTTCGGCACGATCGAGTGTTCGCAGGGCTCTGAGACGCCTTGCATGTTGCACAAAACGCGAAGGGCATGATCATTGGCGGCCGGTATCAGCATCTTTCTTTGGCCCACTCTCAGATCTGTCCTACGCACCGTCAGACAGTTGGTTGGACGCCCAAAGTAGTATCGGACTCCCAGCACCGACAGCCTTTGATAGGGCATGACGATGCCGTCCGGCCCATTTGTCCAAATTATGTCTCGACTCCGAGGACATCAAACCATATGGGACTGGTTTCTGGCCACCGGCGACATACGTGGAGTTCAAGCAGCCTGCCACATACACCGTATATGTCCATACTACCTACAACATCAGACGGCTGCATCGGGGGCACCTGATCAGGCAATAGTATCCATCAGCTCCTGGGTCGTTACAGAGAAGATACCACAGTAAGCACTACCGGCCGCTTAGGGAAACGTCTTTCATGAATACATGGGACCTCATTAACATCATCTGGTTTTTGGAAGGCGCTTCCAGCGCCGGGCAGGTTTCTGAGGGAAGCTCAGAACTTCCCTTCTGAGTTTAGCCTTGGGACTACATCCTGGATCTGGCAAGCAACCTCGCTAACCCCCACACTCGACCCGCTGATCCCTGGTCCTACCCCTGTACGCCAGACCGGACAAGGCAACACCCCAGATTTGATGGGCCTGGCCTGTTCTGGTGCGCACACTGTGCTCAGGTACCTGTACGCCAAGAGCAAGTGAACCGTGCTTTCGCCCTGTGCTCCTGCTACAACAGTCTTACAGGTACCTACACGGGAGTTGTCTGCGGGCAGCCGCCAGGTTGGCATCGTCGGTACCTTTGAAGGCAAGCCGTTGCTCGGAACCGCGTCGCGGTGCCATTTTCGGCCCAGGTCTGTACCGAGTTGTCCTCTCAGCGGTCGCCACTGCATCTAGGTAGAGGAGACGACACGAGAAAAAAAGAAAATCCACCGGTATGTATTGTACCGTACCTTTGGGCATCGAACGATCCCCTGATCCTTGCCATTGATGACTGCCGTTCCCTGTCTTGTTGTCTTCTGACCCCCGTGATTGGGACCGCTCTCCACCTCGTCAGACGCTCCGCCTTCGTTCACCAGATCGTCATGTATACAAATATGCTCTGCTCCTCCCCACGAGTTCTGAGGGTCTCCCTCATCTGCTCTCGTGGTCACAGGCTCCCACACACCTCATTAGTTCCTCCTTCCACTCAACGGACCATCACCACCCACTACTACCCTCACCCGACTCTATCCTCCACCATGGCTCCCCACAACGATGCACCCTCCCCAAGCAGCAGCTACTCTGCCGGGTTCAACAGGGGACCATACCGGTCCGTGGCCACTTCGGGTCTCATGACCAGCCGCCTCGGCTCCATGGAGCCTCACTCCCCCATCAGCAGCTCATGCAGCGCCGCCTCCGACGCGCCGGACTTGCACATGACGCGGCCGCTGGTGCCGGGCGTCTACGTACCAACCATGTGTTTCTTTGACGAGGCCACCGAGGACATCGACACCGACACCATCGCGCGCCACGCCGTGCGCCTCGCCCGCGCCGGCGTCACGGGCCTGGCCACGCAGGGCTCCAACGGCGAAGCCGTCCACCTCACGCACGCCGAGCGCCAGCTCGTGACGGCCACCACACGGAAGGCGCTCAACGACGCCGGCTTCGCCCACATGCCCATCATCGTCGGGTGCGGCGCCCAGAGCACGCGCGAGACCGTCCAGCTGTGCCGCGAGGCCTGGGAAGCC
This sequence comes from Achaetomium macrosporum, assembly GCA_033296875.1. Classification (NCBI taxonomy): domain Eukaryota; kingdom Fungi; phylum Ascomycota; class Sordariomycetes; order Sordariales; family Chaetomiaceae; genus Achaetomium; species Achaetomium macrosporum. Next base: position 174,471 of record MU860017.1, on the reverse strand, counting down.
GGCGGCGACTACGCCCTGGTGCTCCCGCCATCCTACTACGCGCCGCTGTTCGCCCCGTCCTCCGAAACCGTCGTCTCCTTCTTCACCGCGGTCGCCGACGCCTCGCCCATCCCCTTGATCATCTACAACTTCCCCGGCGCCGTCAACGGCCTCGACCTGTCGTCCGACACCATCATCCGCCTGGCCGCGCACCCCAACATCGTCGGCGTCAAGCTGACTTGCGGCAACACGGGCAAACTGAACCGCGTGGCGGCCGCGACTCGCAAGATGGCCGGCGACAGCCATGACCCCACCCGCCCGGATTTCCTAGTCCTAGCAGGCTCGGCCGACTTCACGCTGCAGTCCCTCATCGCCGGCGGGCACGGCATCCTGGCGGGGCTGGCCAACATCGCGCCGCGAGCGTGCGTGCGCACCATGGAGCTGTTCCGCCAGGGCCGCGTGGCCGAGGCGCAGGCCATGCAGGAGGTGGTGGCCGCGGGCGACTGGACGGCCATCCAGGGCGGCGTGGTGGGCGTCAAGTGCGGCCTGCAAAGCTGGATGGGCTACGGCGGGTATGCGCGCAGCCCGCTGCCGCGGCCGACGGGGGAGCAGGCGCGGAGCTGGAAGGAGGGATATCGGGAGTTGGTTATGCTGGAGAAGTCGCTGTCTTCTTCTTCTTCGTCATGAGGGTGGGGGGATATAATGGATGGGGAGTCCAGTAATGGAGTGGGAGAGGGGGGGATTGCGCGGGCGCTGCATTGCGAAGGACATTTTCTTTTCTTTTCTGTTTTCGGTAACTGGACGAGGGATTGCATGGGAAGCCCGCCGAGGCTGGGAAGAGGGTCACACGGGAAAACAGGCGTTCATGAAAGGAACGGGGCAAAAAGAGATAAATGGTTCTCTTGGCTCTCCTCACGGCGTTACAGGCACAAAAAGAGGGGATACGCACATAGGGTTCATGGATCAACACGCACCTCTCATTCAGTAGTTCGTTGTTTGGCATCGGACAGGACAGCCCACTGTGCTGTCACACGAAAGTTCAACCAGCTCTGACTCGATCCCAGTTCCATTCTTGCGGTGTTTGTCTCCCCGTCTCCCTCACGGCAGTGACAATGGCTAGATTCCAGAAGGCAGTGGAAATGTTTCGTGTTGACTTTCGGTTCGTCAATATCGTCTCAACCTTCTCAGTCCTCGAGTACGGCAGCTAGATGTTGAGAAATGGGAGGCAGCTTCGGAGACGACCGGGGATCTGCGAGGCTCAACTGCTGCGGGATGACGACTGACTCCGGCAGAAACAGTATGGCATTGAGCCCAAACCAAGCCCCTGCAGCCTTTGGGTAGCATCACAGTGAGATCGCCGGACGGGTCGTCAGCCACTGGGCGGTCTTCTTGAAGAGGGCTTCATGTCGCCCAAGCAAACCGTCCACAGCCGGGCCCTTGTCTGACTCAGGAACCTGGCGCTCCCCCCCGGTCTCCACTGCGAACTGCTGCGTAATGTACGCGGATCAAGCCACTTTTTGTCTTGTGTAGCCGCGTAGTGCGCCGGTGTCCCTTGTGGAAGGCCGCAACGCCCGATTACGGATTTGTTTCGGTTCCCGGAACCAGGGCCCGGACGCGCCACATGCGGTACATATATGTTACCCCGACAGGGGTGCCGGTACCGTGACTCAAGGAGACGAACAAAAAGAAACAACTGGCGGGGGGTTGAACCGCAGAGCCGGGTTACGCGCAGAGAGGGACGTCCCTGTCGTTGCCAGGGTGCCGGCAGCCCCCTTTTACTTTCTGTTGGCTGCGCGCGGCAGGCGCACATCAAGAATATGCCCTCCGTCGAGGATCCCGCCGCTGGGCCGAGCGGAATACGTGAAGGTGGAGTTTGTCCGAAAGAGAAAAAAAAAAAAGAAAAAAGGGAAACCTTCCAGGCAAGGCCTTCGTTGCCAGCATGAGGCATGTTTCGCCAACCGGGACACGCTTCCCGGTCACGGCCGAACTCAGGTTGCGACTCCCCGGAGTGCACGACGATAAGTACGACTGTCGTTCCCTACACCTCCAAATAGAGGTATCACGACAGTTCCGAGAGAGCCGCGTGGAGATTCGAAGGACTACAGGAACTTGAGCTTCGAAGTTCGAAGGGTGTCATGGAGGCAGGGGACGGCGCAAGCCTGACGTTGCGGCCAATGATGCAGGTGACTCGTTCATTCTGTCCCTTTTCGCCACCACGTCTCCGAATTTAGTCGTCCCATCCTTCAACATCGAGTCTATGCATGAGCGCGATGGACCGATCACGGTGATGCGGGAAAGGAGCGAACCTGGAAACCCCCACGCAAGCAACGTCGAGGCAAAAGGAACGTCGAGTTCCGCAAAAGCCAGACTTTTTGGTTTCCATGTCCATACCCCGAGTGCAAGTTGCTTCCCGTCCCAGCCAACTGCGGCTCTACGGTGTACTATGTGTAGTACATGTGCTGTACCTGATGTGCCGAACATGCCTGCTGTCTTCAACATGCACGGCTCGCGACGTCCCCCCACGGATATTACAGCCCTTTCAGCAGACCGCAACTTCTGACCATGCCGAGGGCCGCAACGACAGCCGCATCAAAAGCGAGTTATGTGATTGAGCCCAAACACAGGACCAATTCTTGCTGGATCCGAGTATGGCATACACCAGCCTCCATCTCCAAGGAGGACCCGAGCACTTCGCCGCTGGAGGATCCTTCGACTCACCCTATGTGGCTACGAAGTGTCGTGATATCATCGCCAATATCCGAAATTTCCAGGTTGCCTTGGCCAGTGCGGGACCTGATTCTCGAAAATTGTTCGAGGCCATAACAAAGTGACCGAGATAGTCATCATTGCTTATGAAGCTGGTGGTTGGTGCAGTCGAGAGTCCTTGCCCTCCTATGTCATCCCTTAATCCTGCCTGGGACAGCCCATCACGCTGCTGGGTGTCAAGCCGAACGTTGAGAAGGATGTGGAGGACTGCAGTCTGTGTTGCAGGACCTTTCTCATGGGCCGGGGCCCAGCTATTGCATCCCCCACGACTGTCCCCTGTCCCGTGGCCAGCGTCAAAACCGGCATCGACAAAATTACGAGACGACCGCCGGCGAGACTCGACATCAACACGCTGTGGGTCCGGGAGGGCCGGAGTGGTGATACCTGACCCGACCCCGCGGCTGATTTTTACATAGGAATCTCTGTATTATACCCGCCCTGTCGGAGCTTCACGCCCTCAACAGGACTTACGAGCCAATATTACTACGGGGTCTCGGGTACTCATGCATAACCACTGGGAGCACTCCTCCCCGAACGGGTTAACGGCCTGCTAACGTCGACCAAGAAATCACGGCATCTCTCACAGTGCGTGGAACGGCGTCGAGTCATGTAGATGGTGACTCTACCCCATGCTTCTGCCTTCACGGTGTATAGGTGCCTAACACGCCAGCCCCCAGGGCGAGACCTCAGCTGATCGTTCACACACCCAGGACGTCCTGTTCGTCCCCTCGCACCGGCAATACGTGGCACTCTTCGAGCTATGTACATCCGAGAGCACGCCCGTGGAGTTCGTGGAGCGGTTGACTGACAGCCCTGCAGCAGCTAGTGGTTTCTCATGCGGTAGAACTCGCCAGGCAATAACCCCGGCACCTCAAGCCCGAGTATCTATCTACCTGTCCGCGGCCCAGACGCTACGGCAGCCTTATTGGGACTGGGCCTCAGACCCCCATCTTGCCCCCCGGTCTCTACGACGCTAATGTTACGATGAGGGCTTAGGGCGGTGTAGTGGAGATGGCCAATTCCCTTTATGGCTATCGGTTCCAGCGCCCCGACGGTCGAGTCGAGTTTTGGTCTTTTCCTGGCCACTCAGCCGCAAGCCATTTAGGTGTTTAGGGGAGGATACCACGTTGAGCAATATCACGCAATCGAATCAGTGCATGATCTCGGTAGCAGAAGATCTCACCAGTGAGGCGGTAAGCTAGTCCTACCAAGCGGCTGAGTTGGGAGAAGCTGGGGAGTCGGCGCGACGCTCCTTTGATGAGAGAATCGTTGGGCAGCGGCTAACAAAGGATGGCATGATACCTTCGCCACGACCAAGATTACCGGCAGCTCGGGATGGCGATTGGGCACATGGGCGTTGCTGGCCACGCCCTGCCAGGGGGATGGCATCCTTCAGCTTCCCGCTCCGCAGCACACTCATTGAAGACCAGAGCCTGATGGTGGACTTTTAGCTCCTGGTAGGGCGGCTGCTTTCCTCCCTGGGAGCCAGGCGATCGAGGCTCGAGCGGTACGTATTTCGGTCTCACCATCCCAATAAGCCCTTAGCCTGGTTGGGACAAGTCTCAAAAGCAAACACGAGACTAAGGGAAAAGGTGTCCTTAACCCGGTTGAAATTGATACAACGATCTCATCATAGACCGACAGCGCCGAAATGCCCTTCAGCACGGTACTTACCCAGCTTCCCACCTCAAAGGACAAGGCTCGGAGTCCATACCGCGGGGGTGAACGACCCGATCTTCTACCATCTTCCGGAGTGCAATATATGGCCGCTCGAAGGTGCGTCAGCATCAGCATTGGCGATGATACATGGTGTGGTGTTGTCAGGCCTCAATTGCGTGCTGCCGTGTCACTGCTTGGCATCCCCTTTCTGTCTTTTCCCTACCACAGTAGTGCGCGTGCATTCATAAAGGAGGGGGAATGGCTCGCTCCCTGCGTGGCTTTTGGGCTGGACGTTGCTTGTTCTTTTCTGTGTAACGGCGGGAGGTTCGCACACCATCAGGGTTGAGGAGACGGCCAGGAGTCCGTTGGTTACCAGTCGATGTGGCGTGATGGCAAGGCTCCCGTTCAGGAATTCTAGGCCGCGGTTCTGGATGGGCCGTTTCGGGGAGCCCTAAGGGTCGAGGGTTGAATATGAAGGTGGTCATGAGCCTCTAGGCAGCCCCAAGGCTGCCGACAGCAGGGTCCTTACATATTCGGTCACAGAAAAGGGGTAATACCTTTTCGGGCTGGTTACTCAACACTTTTTTCGGTTATTTCTACTTTTACAGGACTCTGGTAATGAGGCAGTGAGATTAATACTCACTGCTTTGGGTATGCCATTGTGTTCTGGTCACGATGTGTCCGAAGTAAATGGAGTTGACGTTGTCAGAATTAGTACTGGCAAAGTTTTCGACTAGTTGTTGGCACAACGAACCCGGCCAGAAGGCTATCCGGAGTCAAACAACTATTCATGACGCTTAGCATCATCCTTGCAGATCTAATAACACATTTGGTATCAAAGCACATAGCGATATCCCGCGGCCCCTTCCATCTCAACCGCCCCTTTCTCTGACGCAAAGTTCACCCCTGTGTTGCTCGTCGCAGGCGTAGCCGACTCAGTCTCCTCAAGCGCCCTATTCTTTCTCGCCAAGTGCCATCGAAGCGTCCCAGCCAGGAGCGCGTTAAAGCACATAAAGGCCGCGCAAGTAGCCATGCCCTTGACGTAGTACGGCTTCTCCGCCGCAGGAAACAGCCGCGTCCCCAGCAGCGGCCCACACTGCCCGATAATATTAAGCACCGCAATCCCCGCCCCCCGCTTGGTGTCCGTTCCCTGGTTGTTCAACGTCCACGGCAGGATGTTGGCAATGGCCGGGAACACGCCCGCCGCGGCGAGGAACACGCCCAGATAGCGCACCGCGACCGACCTCACCGTCGCCAGCAGGACGTAGCCCACGCCCGCAATCACAGATAGCACCCCGATGGTCAGCCCGCGTTGCTGGGTGCGGTCGGCGAGGTAGGTCGTGCCGATGCAGACCAGGAAGGCGACAAAGTACGGCGGCGCGGTCAGCCCCTGCGCCGAGATGTGCGAGAAGCCCATCGAGCTGAGGATGGCCGGCAGGAAGACGGGCAGCGACGAGAAGGACACGTTGCAGCTGAAGTACATGAGCGCGGGCAGCACCGCGGACAGGCTCCCCAGCGCGGCGGGCACCTCGTGCAGGTTGATGCTGCCCAGCCGGGCGTGGCCTTCCTGCCCGGACTGGAGGATCGCGCGCGATCGTGCGACGGCCTTCTCCGAGGGGGTGAGAGAGCGGGTCGTGTCCGGGGAGTCGGGGAGGCGGAGGAAGATAAGGACGGCGAAGAGCAGGGTGGGGAGGCCTTCGACGAGGAAGAGGAGGCGCCAGGGCGCGAGGCGGATGTGTGGGTTGGATGTGATGGCCGAGGCGAGGGCGCCGGCAAAGGTTGTCGCGAGAGGCGCTGCAGACAGGAAGATGCCGCAGCGGAGGCCTAGCTCGTTTCTGCGGTAGAAGAAGCTGAGGAGATAGGGCACGCCCGGGGCGAATGCTGCCTCTGCCATGGCCAGGAACCATCGGCATACCATGAGACCCTCCCAGTTGAAGGCCGCGGCTTGAAGAGTGGATGCAAGGCCCCTGAATCGTCTGTCAGCCAGCCACGCCCTATTCGTTCCGATGGAAGTCTGTCTCAAACCAGGTCATGACCGTGATACCAGCCCAGATATCTGGTGCTTCCATGTTAGTGTCCTGTGCTCAGAAGGTATCTTTCCAGGGAAGGATGGCCAAACGTACGCGGTGGTACTAGCTTCCACATCAGGGCGCACCATTCAAAGAGAACTGGACTCGGCTGGTCAGAAAACAAGGTGCGAAAAGCCCAAAGCATCGAGCAGGGCGGCCCTACTATATGGGATGTAGAATATCGTGAGCAGCCACTACCGCGCTCGGCATCAGCTCGTGTCCCAAACCAAGGCCGCAACCACCCGGTCAACCCACCTGGAAGTGCGCATCGTCAAACCCCAGGTCGGCGCTCATCCCCGCCGTCTCGGCATTCCCAATGTTCGAACGGTCCAGGAAGGCGAGCAAGTACGCCACGAAGACGAGTGGGATCAGGGAACGGTCAAACTTCCTCCTCAGACGCTTCTCGACCATGGGATCGATCTCGATGCTGGTGCCGGGACCAGCGGCTGTGAGGTCTGCTACACGAGTCTCTTTTTGTTGCTCATCTTCCGAGCTCGTCGGCGGTGCCTTGGTCTCTTCTACCGCAGTTACTAACGCCGCGTTTCCTGCGGCCGAGGAGTCGGCTTCGCCCATGGTTGGATCGCGGGTTAATTAACTCCCATGGACGCCGGGGACGTAGTTGAGGAGGAGAAGGAAGCACGTAGGCGTGGGAAAGAGAATGGTGATGAGAGAAGGTACCAGCGCCAGAAAACCGCCAGCGCATCGAGCTACTAGCTGGCTACCAATGCACAACAGGAGGGATCAGCGAGCCGCATGACGGAATGGCGGGGGCGGGGAAGAATTGACGAGTCGGAGTTGGGATCGGCATTTCGGGCTTCGACTTGACCCAGCGACTGAGGTCCTGCTAGTACATCCAATTGCAATAGTACACAGTAAGGTTATCAGCCGCCAGTATGGACATGCGAATAGCGCGGATGACTGGTATGCTGCCAAACATCCGTCCGTGGCAGGACGTAAAGGCTAGACGAATCGGAATGGGGGCAGCTCAACGTTTCGGGTAGTTGCCCGTAGCCAGACCGTGCCAAGGCGGAGTGCCGAAACTTGGTTGTGAAGCGCCGGACCCGAGCATGGGGATAACTTAGGCTCCGTTCCGTGCCCATCCTCCGGGCGAATCACGCAGCAACGGAATAGTTTGATGTATGGTCGATGCATTGCTCGATGCAGCAGAACTAGGGACCGAGAACGATGGTAGGCGGGGTCTCGGATATCGGTTTGCAGGTTAATTTTGTTCCTCTGCAATGCCGACAATGATTTGAGGCAGGGAGAGATGCAAGTCGCATTAGCATGCCATTCATATATGTGGAAGTCGGAGTTGCCGCCAACCAACCGGCTACGGCAGGTGCACACACCTGCAAGTCTTCCGTAGTATAGTGGTCAGTATGTGAGCTTGTCACCTAGAACTGACATCGCTCGAGACCCGGGTTCAATTCCCGGCGGGAGAGAATTTTTTTCCTTATTTCAGTTTCAGATTCTGTAACTTTTTCAGGCATGTGACATCGGTCTGGTGGTTGTGTCGCTTTTTGTCCGGCAAGTCGCCGGAGCAATCTCCGTTTAATGAGCGACGGAGCTTGAAAAGAATATATCGAAGCACAAGTTCCTTGCATTGGCCCTCCTAGCAACGTCGTGTCGAAAATTTGATCCCATCCTGAAGAAGATCAGAGAGTTTTAACGAAGACACGTCGAAAGCGAGGTCGATGTCATCATTTGGCTTATCAACATGCTTGCTGGTGATCGTTTGCCCAAGCGAGACAGACGACTCCAGTCTCCAGGGCCCCGGTCGCAGGGCTGATCACCGAGAGGTCAGAGCGCCCCTGACCGTGAGGTCCGCCAGTTGCGGAGATAGCGACATCTCGAAATTGCCGAACCCGAGCGAAATGGCCTCTTTTTTGCCTGTTATCGTAAAAAGAAGAAAGACACTCTTCCATGACAAACATCTCGTGAAAAGTCAATACGATATCTCCACCCCACTTGCTGACTCGGCACCCAGCAAGAGTCGTGTCCCGTCGAGGGGCTTAGACCTGGAGCACATTGACGCTCATGATTCGCACAAACCAGGCAGTTAATGGAACGTTGCCATGAAGCTTCTCGCCTCCTAACGTTCAATATTCACCTCGTGTTGGAAGAGTGAAACCGGTAACTGAACGGAAGATCTTGAAACTTCGCTACCGATCCTGTTGTGATTGTTTCGACATCCTGCCATGAAGGGGGTCTCGAAAGGTCTCCTTCCTCTTTGGAGAAAGCCGTTCAGAAAGGGGGATTTTGATGTTGCTTCGAGTTTGGTTGGGGGTTGGAACTGTTTCAGTCTCTCGAGGAGAACCTGCCACAGAGGACGGGGATTTGCCCGCATTGCGTTTCGGTGGTCTGGGCGTGGCAGATTGGCAACTGCCCCAGGTTCACGGGTTGCACCGATGGCTTGGTGCTCACGGTGCTTGCAGCTGGCGGCCAGCCGGCTTTCCTCCCAGCCGGCCGATTTGTGTGATCCTCCACGACTTTCCGGGTTGCATCGCGCACATCGCGGGGCAACCAAGCACTGGACTCGGATCAGCGGCAGGGGCTAGGGGGGTTTTGTCCACATTGGCCAAGACTTTCCGGGACTTCGGCGCGCCGTCCTGGTCGCGGCAGGATCTTGATAATGCGGTGTACGATACACAACTATGAAAGCAATGAATGACATAAAGCGCAAAGATGCGGAAATGACAAAGTCTGTTGGTTTTGTAGCTCGAGTCGATATCTGCCACGAGCGAAAGCACCACAATCGCTTCGCTCAGCTGTGCCGTTCGGTCGGGCACATCGACTATCGGTTTTGGCTGGCTGTCCGAGTAAGGGAAGGTTCCCTTGGCCCTCATTTCCCAGACAACGAACAGCGCCGGCGCTTAGCCCGATGTGGCTGGCAATACTTGGGCCGAATGCCGCCGCCGCTGCCGTGTCATGCACACACACGTAGCGCCCGAATCTGACGGGAAGCAAAAATAGTTTACACGAGGAGGATCTCATCTGCTCTTGGCCGAACAGGATCACGATTCGGGAGGATCCGTCCATCAGAATCTTTTTGGGTGTTCCCGCGGCGACGGGCACCGTTCGGGCGACCGCCAGGGTGATGTGTGCCGGTGTTGTTGGTCCGGTGACGGTTCGTATTTTCATTCGATTATTGGACCGCCCATGGATGCATCACGCCGAGCCCGCCAAGCCGAAATGGCTCAGCCCAGAGATCGGACCCCTGCACGGCCACGCTTGATCTGGCAGCATGCGCGTAGCGCGATTGGCCGGCCGGCCACGGCGCCTGGTCCCCTGCGGGCTTTTGGCAGGTGACAAACCCATGACATTTGAATTTCGTACGAGCAGGCTGCAGGGTCCGAGTGTTGCTCTCCCTGGGCGGCCCCAGGACCGTCCAGGAACATCCAGGGGTCCAACACGAAGCACGACCGAGCCTTGGTTGTGGGGATTGCGGCCCAGGAAAGGCAACCAAAGAGTTGATTGAAAGCGGTGATGGAGCCCAGATCGGATCGCTCCTTCTCTTTCCCTTGTCCATCACCCCAACAGCTGCCCTCAGCAGACCCTCAGCCACAAATCCGGGATTCGTGGCAGTCAGTCGCTTCAGCAACCTCTGTCGTTCTTTTTTGCCGTTTATAACTACACTCGCTTGAGCGTACACCCCGTTGGCTCTGCCTGCCTCTTTAATACTCCAAGAACCCTTCCCGACACGCACCATCGCATTCCTACATCGGCATCCACACATCCAAGATGTTCTCCAGGTTCCTGACAGCCACCACGGTGGCTCTCGCCGCCTCAATGGCTTCGGCGCAGACTTTCACCGCGTGTGACCCCACCAAGAAAGGTGAACCCCAGTCTCCGCAGTCTCCTGTCACTGAGCCCAAGTTGCTGACCATCTTGGTTATCCAGACTGCCCTCCCGACCCTGCTGTCGGCGCCAAGATCGTCGATGTCGATTTCCGCAAGGGCGCCAACAGCTTCTTCAAGAACGCCGACGGCACTGCTCTCAAGTACGACAAGGACCTTGGCGCCGTCTTCTCCATCAGCAAGGAAACCGATGCCCCGACTATCAGCAGCAACGAGTACATATTCTTCGGCCAGGTTGACGTGACAGTGCGCGCTGCCCGGGGTGTGGGCGTCGTGACGAGCTTCGTGCTGCAGTCGGACGATCTCGACGAGATCGACTGGGAGTGGCTCGGCGGCGACAACGCCCAGGTCCAGACCAACTACTTCAGCAAAGGCTGCACCGAGGTGTATGATCGCGGTGGCTTCTCGCCCGTGGCTGACCCCGTCAACCAGTTCCACACTTACACAATCAAGTGGACGCCCGACCAGCTCGACTGGATCATCGACGGCGCCGTCGTCCGCACGCTGAAGAACACGGGTGTCGCGGGCTGCTCCGGCTACCCTCAGACGCCCATGCAGATCAAGCTCGGCACCTGGGTTGCCGGCCGCAAGAACGCTCCCCAGGGCACCATCGACTGGGCTGGCGGCCTGACCGACTTCTCCCAGGCTCCCTTCGAAGGCTACTACCAGAGCGTCAAGATCCAGGACTTCATGGGTGGCAAGGGCGCGACCGCGGCGACTGAGTATGTGTACGGCGACCGCAGCGGCAACTGGGAGAGCATCAAGGTAATCAACGACGGCTCCGAGGACAAGCCGAGCTCCACCTCGACCACCAAGAAGACCACCAGCACCAGCGCCAGCTCCAAGCCGACCAAGACCTCGTCCGCTACCACCCTGACCACCGTCACCTCGGCCTCGCGCACGACTGCCAGCACTACCTCGAGCTCCAGCGGCACCAACAGCACCTCGTCCAGCGGCAGCGGTGCCTCCCAGACCTCCACCCGCACCACCAGCACTGGCACCTCCAGCGTCTCGAGTGCCCCGACGGGCCCCGCGACTGGCGCCGCCGGTAAGGTCGGTGGCAACCTGGCTGCAGCTGGCGCGGCTGCGCTGCTCGGCTATCTGGTCCTCTAAGCGCCAGGTCATGCTGGGGTTGCCAAACAGCTCGCTGGTTGGTCCGTATTTTGGTCTCTTTCTTTTCTTCGCGGGGACCGGTGCTATTTTCAACATCTTCTCCACGATCCTTCTATTTTGCCCGTCTTTTGATCCGTTTACCCTTGAGAGCGGGTCGTGCCCGACTCAGGGGCACATAGCTTAAAGACGGCATGCCCATGTTTTTCTGTTTATATACCATGTTACCGTTGTTTTAATTCCGGTCGCCGGGGAAAGGACAGACGTATCACGCTACGCACACGCCAGTTGAAGTTCTTCCGGGGTGGGGGTACGGGGTAACGGGATGACCGGGAAAGGGAAGCGGTTTTATGGTATGCAGCATTGTACGACGTGTAGATGCGGCATTGTGTGCACAAGATGAGATGGTGTGACGAAGTGATGGTTTTTGAGGGCGGGCGGTTGATGGTTGCGGGGCTTTTTTGTGTGATGTGGAATGGTCTTTTTTTCACGGAGGATGAGCCCTATTGATACCGACACCGATACCTATGGAAGCGGTCTTGCAGTTTTTTCCTAAATGGCAGCGGTGCATTTTCATGCTAGACTAGACTAGACTGTACTAGACTCTGTCGAAGGCTAGGTGATACCATCTGCGTTGGCCATCTATTTTCTGTTTCAACCTGCACTACAGTAACATGCGGTCTCACCCCTGACTCAATGCTGTGTTCGGTCGCACAGTCTAGGTATGTTTCGACATGGTGAAACCCGAAGTGAAACCCGGTATCACATTCCAATGTGCCAAGGCCGACGCTGGTGTCCATCGCGTCTCCAGGACGAGAAAGATGCCCGACCTCTTGAAGGCATCTGAATCATTCACGATACGTTGAAGCTTCCACATGGCTGTTGAGGAAGGATGAATGTCGAGTCAACAATTCACAACATACGAACATGCCGTTTCTGCTCGCAACGTATGTAGATTGTTAATAGATGTAACATCGAAGGCACAGAACGGAAGATGAATTATGTGTTCGAGGCAGATTCTCATTGCTGGGTGAATTGGTAGATCTCGAATGACAACCTGAGTGCGGGGCAATTGTCCCCGAAACTGCGGGCTGTGGCTGCCTAAAGATGCTTCACTTGCAGCTTCTTCGACAACAGAAGTCGATGCGCAGTAACACCGCATCATCAATCGCCCGGTCCCTGAGGACTTTCTTCTCAATTTCGTCGTCCAGGTTCAAGACAATGGCCCCGAGCCCCGAGTACAACAGCGTCTCCGCCTTTCACGCAAAGCTCGCCCGGAGCAAGCGGATCTTGGCCGTGTGTGGGGCCGGGCTCTCGGCGTCCTCCGGCCTGCCCACCTTCCGCGGCGCCGGAGGCCTGTGGAGGAACTACGAGGCCACCGCACTGGCCACCCCAGAGGCGTTCAAAGAGGATCCCGGGCTTGTGTGGATGTTTTATGCCTATGTGAGTGACGGGCTGAACTGAACGAGAGACGCATGAATGATACTAGTAGCACATGTGAGACTGACAACGAGCAACGACTAGAGACGGCACATGGCACTGCAAGCCAAGCCCAACGCAGGCCACTACGCCCTGGCGGCACTCGCCCGGAAGAACCCAGATTTCCTCTGCCTCTCACAAAACGTCGACAGTTCGTTTCCAGGCCCTTATCCCCCTCTCCCCCCTTTCCAACCATCACCGGTAAGGTAAACTAACCCCTTTCCCCAGACCTGCATCCTCGCGCCGGCCACCCCCCATCTCAGCTCCACCTCCTCCACGGCTCGCTCTTCAAAATCAAGTGCTCCTCCCCCACCTGCGACTGGTCCGACCCAGCCAACTTCTCGGACCCCTTCTGCCCCGCCCTGGCGCCCGCCTCGGAAGACGCGCCCTCCTCGCCCGACCAGATCCACCCGCTGCTCGATACCAGCAAACCGCTGCCGCACATCCCAGCCTCGGAGCTCCCGCACTGTCCGGCGTGCGGCAACGGGCTGCAGCGGCCCGGGGTGGTGTGGTTCGGCGAGGCGTTGGACGAGGAGATGCTGGACGCCATCTACGAGTGGATCGCCAAGGAGAAGGTTGACCTCGTGCTGGTCGTGGGCACCAGCTCGCTGGTGTGGCCCGCGGCCGGGTTTGCCGAGGTGGCGAGGAGCAAAGGGGAGACGAGCGTGGTGACGGTTAATTTGGATGCGGAGCGGCCGGAGAATGTGGCGAAGTTGAAGAAGAAGGATTTCGCGTTCGCGGGGGACGCGGCGGAGGTGTTGCCGCGGTTGTTGGAGCCAGTTATTGGGAAGGCCGGGGAGGATGGGAGGTTTGGGGGTTGAGCTGACTGTCACTGGGGTGTTGTGGTTGGAGTATGGAGTTAACGCGTTGAGACGGGGAGAAGGAGAAGGGATGTGAATTATGGGAGCGGCCGCACTGCTGGACATTACGGGATATCATAAGAGAGGGGGTCTTACTCTACACAGCGCTACGTACTACATGGGATTCGGTTCGAAACACCGGCGTTGGAAGAGACAAGGGTCAAGGCAGGCGTGCTATGCGTAGGTCAGAGAGCAAAATGCCGATATCACACGCTGAAACAAGGCGATATCGGAGTCGACATACAAGCATCCAAGCTTCTATTTGTCCTAACTATAACCAAAAGCATGAAGAGTTGGGTATCTAGCCTTTCTGTAACGCTTCCAACGCCCTTCAAAACTCCGACCGCTTATCTACACCATCTCTACCACTAGTAGTTATACAGATTAAAACCAGATATTCCCAACATTTTATGCACTGACCTGGCACTACTTCGTACTCTCAGCATCTGCATCGCCCTTGGCCTCACCCTTCTCCGCCTCTCCTGCAGCGGGCGCCTTCCGCTTTTGGATCTTCTTCCAGCTGAGTCCACACGCTGCCACAAACGCGGCAGCGGCGCAGCCAACGCTGATAAAGAAAGCGTTCCGCAGGCCTTGGAGGTAGGCATTCAGCACGGTGTTCAAGTACTGCGTGGCATGCAGCTTCTCGAGCACCTCAGGAATCTGGGAGGCGCCGCTGTTGATGAAGACCGCCGGCGGGATGCCGGGCACGTCACGCTCGATGTGCTCGGTGAGACCGTTTTGGAAAACGGCCTGCGCGACAGCGATGAAAATGGCGCCGCCCATGGCCTGGAAGAATTGCACACAGGCGGTAGCCTGGGGGATCCATTCGTGGGGGACGTTGTTTTGGACGACGAGCACGCCCGTCTGGAAGCCGACGCCAATTCCGAGGCCTGGACACGACAAGTCAGATATGATGGCGAAGAGGTTGGTAGTCTGGGAAGGACATACCCGCAATGACCTGGTAGCCAAACCAGACCCGGAGCGGGCTGTCGAGCTGAAAGGTGGTGATCATGCCCGCTCCGACAGTGAACAGGACCATGCTAGGGAGGACGAAGGGATTGTAGTACCCGACGGCGCTGATCAGGCCGCCACAACCGACCGAGGTGATGACCACCGAGATCAGCATCGGCAACAGCTTGATGCCGGCCTCGACGGCGGTGTCGTGCTGGATCGCCTGGAAGTACAACGCTAACGGGCCGTTAGCACCAACCATCGGTATTCTGTTGCCCGTTGCACACAAAGAGAAGCCCACTTACACAAGTAGTACAGCAGCGGGAAGAAGCCGGCACCAAAGAAGAAGCCAAAGAGCATGGCGCAGACCACATCCCGGTTTTTAAACAAGCGCGGCGGCAGCGTCCCCTTGTCGCCCTTCCAGATCTGAATCCCAATGAAGATGATGATCATGGCAGCGAACCCAACAAACAGCCCGATCACGACGGAGCTGTTCCAGGCGTACTCGGTGCCTCCCCACTGCAGCGCCAGCAGCAAGCACACAATCGCCGGCACAAGCATAGCCGTGCCGGGAAGATCCAAGCTCAAGATCCTCTGGACGACGGTCAGGCCGCCGGCATTGCGCGTGACCTTGATCTGCAGGAACAGGTAAAGAGCCAGCATCGCCGCGCCGCCGATGGGCAGGTTGATGTAGAAGCACCAGCGCCACGTCACATGGTCCGTAAAGGCACCCCCCAACAACGGACCAGCGACGCTCGCAATCCCCCACATGGCGCCGATCAGGCCAAACGCCATGGGCCGCTGCCGCAGCGGGAGGGTATACGACAGGATGACAATACCACCAGAAAACAAGCCAGCCGTTCCCACACCCGCAAGCGCCCGCCCGACGATGAACGCATTGCTGGACGGCGCCGTCGCACACACCAGGCTGCCGATCTCAAACAGGAAAACAGCCATCAGGTAAGTCCACTTGACGCTGAACATGCGGTAAAGCGACCCGTACGCGGGCTGCAGCGCCGTCGTGGTCAGCAGGTAGGCGGCGCCGTACCAGCCGATGTCCTTGACCGAGCCGAACTCGCCCGTGATGGCGCCCAGCGCGGGCGCGATGATGGTCTGGTCCAGCGCCACCAGGAACACGGCCAGGCACAGCGAGGCGACGATCAGCACGAGCTTGACGCCCGTGGGGTAGACGACGTCGGCGCTGTCGACGCCGGCGCCGGAGGCGAATGGGTCGTCATTGTCGTTGTTGGTGGTGGTGGCGGCGGCTTCTTTGACGTTGGGAGTGGATGGGGTTGGAGCAGGCGCCGGGGCGGGAGAGGCCCGCCGCGAAGGGGTCGTTTTCTCGAGTTCTGTGTCGGTTGTCATGTTGTCTCTGTCTGTCATCTTGGAGGCTGAGACCAGTCTGATGGGGGAAAGGGGTCAAGGAGCGGCAAAATATGCTTGCGGCACTGGCCGAGCTTTCACTGATGTCAAGCAGCGATGTGTGTGCGGCTGTTCCCGGGTCGTGTGTGGCGCGGATGTCGTCCAGATTTGGCAACCAGAGCGCTGCGTTAGATTTCGTGGTCAAGATCAAGGCAAGAGTTCAAGGCCCTCGAGATCGAGCAGAATGGACATCAGACGACCTCTTATGTCTGAAGGTGATGACGACGGCGGCGGAACGCACCGCTCGCGACGTCACAACCCCCTTTTTAGTACCACTGTTCGAAGGTCCCAGGGATTTCCTAGCGCTCTTTCCCGTCCTCGATCTGATAAAGAAACGGGGACTCGATGCGACGCGGGGCTGCCCTTCCCCGGCCCTCGGAACTCCTCGCAGAACGAAATTATCCGCGTTGTTCCATCTCATTGACTTGCTGCTTTTTGCCCAAGTGACCTAGCTGCAGCTGGCGCGGGCAGCAGCCCGTGTTCCAGGCCTTGACGGAAAACTCAGGAAGAGCCATGTGCATTACGTGACTTAGACATTTCGCTAACTAGTGTAGTCGCAATGTTCGTCAGATGCGGTGCTCGGCTCGCTTCCGCGACACGGCAATTGGCTGATTAGAACCAACACAGGGGGACCCGCCGGCTCGGTGCAGCGCGGGCTTACCTGGGCTAGGCTCGGCTGCATGCTTGGAAGATGGAATGCATTCGGCGCTCGGAGTCGTTGTTATGCCGAGTGGTCCTTTGAAGTTCTGCGCCAAGGCTGCACTAAATATTTTGCATCAGCAATCTGTTGGTTGGCAGTTGGCTGTTCCAGCCTGACATGGTGGCGGTGACTCTGGGCTCTTCAAGTTGTCCCAGGACTTCAATTCGAATGGCCTGGTGACGAATTGGCGCATGAGTAGAAGTTTGAATTCGCTGACCTGTTTCCGGTAGCTTAGCTCTATCGCCAAGTTACCTACGAACCAATCAAACGCAATCCCACCTGATCGTGTTGTACTGTACAGACAGCCACAACCACTGGCATCATGGAACCTCCCAACCCTCTCGTAACTCCGAACGCCACCGGCCTTATTCCGTTCCTACCCCAATTACTTCCGGTTCCTTGTCTTCTTTTGCGGCTGCGCTGCGTCCTCCTCCACCTCATCCTCCCCCTTCTTCAGATCCTCCGTCAGCCCCCATTCGTCCTTGTCGTACCAGTCTTCCCCGTCCGACATGTCGCGGTTTGGTCCGCAGTGTGCCTCGGCCTTGGCCCACCGCCATACCGTCTTGCGGTACCGGTCCGCCTTGAGTAGCCCCTCGTACAACCGCCTGGTGCCCCGGCAGATCTCTTCCTGCTTCTGCACGTACAGCAGCAGTAGCCGCCGCACCTCTTCGGCCTCTTGTTCGGGGAGGCCCAGGTCCCGGTCTGGGTGCGCCGCCGGCGGGAGGCGAAAGAGTGGGTGGATGAAGAGCTCTTCGAGGGTTTCTGTTGCGGGAGATGGTGCATGTATGTCGGGAGGCGGGATCACGGGCTGTGCTGCTGGTAATGTCGTGTTCCGCTGGGATGCTGTGGTAGGACCGGCGCTGGGAGCTTCGGTCATCTCCATTTCGTCACCGTCAGCGGTATTTGGTTTGTTCAATCCCCCGCCGTCAACTTGGGCCGGCCCGTCCTTGTTTTCGCCGCCGTGGTCGGCTTTGCCATTGACTTGTGGTTCCTTGGAATTCTCGGACGCACTGGATCCCTTCGAAGGGTCGGTTTCGCCGTTGATACTCCTGGGCGCGTCTGGTAGTGTTTCTCCATCCGGCGCCTTTTCCCCTGAATCCTGATTCTGCTCCGTGTCCACCACAGGCCGTGCTGTCGCCTCAATTTCGAATGCATCCTGGCCTAGTCTTCGTTGCGCCGACTCTGTAGACGTGTTCCCAATAACCTCAGGACCCCCACTGACGCTGGAAGCCGCGGTTATTTCCGCTGGGGGGTGGCGCGCTGGCCGGTTGAAGAAGCTCCCAGTGTCGGTGAACAGCAACGCGTCACTGTCGTCGGGTGCGGTCATGAGGCCGCAGGGTGCCCATGTATTATCTCCGACCAGCTTCGTGAGCAAAGGCTTGGCTTTCCATAGCGCCGCATTTTCTTTCTGCATCAAGGCTAGCCCTTGTTCGATCAACTCTGTCAGCGCCTTCGAGGTAAACGGTCGCGAAAGCGTCGGGTGCGATGGCAAGTCGGTGACGGCGGTCAACGGAGCCAGGATTTCTAGTCCAAGTCAATGCCGAGCGCCCAGACGGGTGCCGGAGGTTTAATGGCGCGGAACTTACGCTCCAGTCGGATGGACGAATACGGGTTCTCTTCCATTGCCGAAGCGACGGCCTCCTGTATCTGCTCCTCGTCGTCGTCGCTCGTGATGTCGTAGCCATCTTCGTCGATCAGCGGCGGGTTACGGTTTATGATTGCTCGTTGGTAACCGGCATGTTCTGTAACCTGCGTCTCGTCAGCCCGCCTGTCGAGGTTTGCGACTTCTCGCGCGGCAATGGCATGCACCTCTTTGTATGCCGCCGGGCCCATGGAGGAGGCCAGTCGACCTTGGCGGACAAATCTCGCTCGCTTCTTTAGCTTGTTGCCGCGGTTCGTGGTTTGATCGATTGACGAGTCGGAGTCGGAGTCTGCAAGCAAAGAACAGCTGTTAGAAGGGGTAGCGACAAGCGCGCCGGCGAAACACAGGGCGAACGCACCGTAGGCCTTGCGCTTCAAGGCCCTCTTGAGCCCAAGGATGGTCTCCATAATCATGGCCTGCTGCTGCGTCGACATCTTGAGACTGCTGCGACGGCATGCGGCGTGGAAGCGGAAGGGTGAAGCAGTGTTCTGTCTGAAGCCGGTGTCGTGGAAGGCGAGTGCAGGAGTGCTCGTCGAGGAAAGGCGGGCAGGAGCGGCATAACTACCACAGTAAGGTGGGACAAGCTGCATGGGTGTGGGCCTGAGGTCCCCATAACATCACCGCCGGTTCCCAAAATTACGAGAGAACACCAATGGAAATTCACAGTACGTATTGTAGATTTCCGGGAGAAGAACAGGAAATTACACTCGAACCCGCGAACCGTAAGATCAGAAATCGGACGGGGCGGTTAGTGTGGAGAGATACGGTGCGGGGATACTGTTTGGAGCAACTCTTCCGAGGAGTCAAAGTCAACTACGATAGGTCAATAGCCTATGTATCTTAGGTATTGGACTCCCTCATTGTATTAGCAAGGCTAAAGCAACACCCAACTGCCGCTGTCCGCATCCCAATGAAATCCTCGAATTATATTCCGTTGCCGCCGCGTCCCACGCGATCACGTTTCACCCTTGACGACACTCCGATGCAGATGTAATACGTCGGCCACCTTTTGATGAAGTAATGTCAGCAGCAGACATCGAATAATAAGGTAGATAACTGAAGGGCGCCAAAACTGGAAACTTACAAGCCAGAGCAGTCGCCGTGGAGCGCCGGATTCCAGGCATACAAGTTGTCGAGACTGATGCCTTCTGCCTTCGCAATATTCCAGCAACCGTCTCCGCCTAGTTTAATTCAAACCATGTGTGTTAGCAGACGAAGTTTGATTTGGGAGGATGTTGTCTGAAGGGGGGGGAGATAAAGGGCCCTACTTTGAACGAGTTAGAACTTATCGCAGTTCGAGACCATGCCGTCCTATCTCGTGGTATTCGTATCAGAACGCACACTGCCTCATCATATCCGGTTTAGCAATTGGGGAGCGTACCTGTGTAGGCGTAGGCGTCGCCACCACCCCTGTCGACGGGGCCGTCGTGGTCGGCGTTGGCGTCGGAGACACGCCGATGCATACGTAGGCCCCTGGATAAAGAGCTGTGCATGAGCGTCCTACTGCGGGATTCCAGGAGTAGAAATCAGCCAGAGCGATGCCGTTACTCTTGGCAATGGCCCAGCATCCGTCGTTCGGCTGCACTAGGTAGAATTTGTTGCAGTTGCCCACCATGCCGGACTGGATGGGCGACGGCGTGCGGATGCCGGTACTGATCCTGGTGCTGGTGCTAGTGCGCGTGCCAGTTCCGCTTCCGGTCAACAATGAGGAGCTGCTGGTGCTGCTGGTGCTGCTGCTTTTGACCCTCCTGCCACTGGAGCAGTAGCGGTAGCCCGGTTGCAGGGTACAAGCGTCCGGGTTGGTGGCGTTGTAAAGCGGTGCGAGCGAAGGGTTCCAGGAGAGGAAGGCGTCGATGTCCATTGTACTCTTGGCAATCAGACTTGGATTTGGTCTTGCAGGATCACTAGCACGCAACGGGGCTCACCTCCAGACCAGTAAGCCCCATAGTCACACGAGTTGACGTTGATGTTCTTGGTCGACGTTATGTTCCTATAGCGAGTGTACGAGACACAATCCGGCCTGCTCCCTGGAGCCAGTGGCAAGTCGTTCGTCAGCGTCGGACTAGCGGTTGCACGTGTCGATGTTGCGGCGGTGGTCGAAAGGTCAACAGTCACGGCTGGCCAATCCCAGTCCGGGGCGGACGGGATATGTGGTGTAGCAGCTTGATGGCCGGTTCGTTGCCAGACAGGGGTTCATGGTCAAAGAGCCACTAACAGGTATACACACATTAACCAACCCCAGTCCAGCCGACTCGATCGCGTGACACGGGGCTGTCTCGACTCACAAGTAACTAGTGTAGGTGTTGATGTCACCGACTGCTTGAACGCAGTAAGCGGATCCCAGCACGAGGTTGTTGCAACTTGTGCCGTTCACCTCTAGGTTCAAGAAGTAGAAATCGTTCAGAGAGATGCCGTTGCTCTGGGCGACTTTGGCACACGTGTCGTCAGGCTGAATAGTGTAATACTTTGCACCTTGGAGCACGTTAGGATCAGAGTAAACGTAGCATACGGCGGGCAGGACCTACAGTTTTGGTTGGTGCCTGGAGCAGCGTTTGTTGGAGCCGGTCTATTAGCCCGGTCAGCGGATGTCTCGACTACGACCAGGTCCTCGCAGCCGGAAGGGGGACTTACACTTGGGTAACCGTTGCTGTGGCAATGGGGGAAGGAGTAATCTGTGGATCTCCGGGAAAGCTAGACGGTAGGCATTAGAGCACTTCCTCGTGTCCGAGACAGGCGAGCATAAAGAGGGGGTGTCTAGCCAACCTGATACAGATCTCGTAACCTTCAATCATATTCAAATTCGTGCATGCCCGGTTGATATTCGTGTTCCACGACACCAGCTGCGTTACGGTGAAAGTGCGGTTGTATTTCTGGACGATCCCGTAGCACGTGTCCTTGGCTCGGACCGTGTAAACGTCACAGCGATGGGGGATGCAAAGCTGCGCACCGGCGCCCGGGAAGTCGGAGCAGTAGCCGGGCAGATCATCGGCATACATGAGCTCGAAAGTCGACACGCCCTCGGACTTGCTGATTGAGTGGCAGTCATCACCGGCTTGCACCGTGTATGTTGAGACGCACGTCGCGGAGGGCAGCGCAGTGGCGGTCGACGTGGGGGCGCTTGCGGAGCTATTCAGGGCGATGGCAGTGGGAGACGAGACGGGATATCCGGTAGCGCCGCACCTTCATAGTGGCCACACGGCAATCAGATGGCGATGATTCTATTGTTCGACAATGAGGCGGTGTTACTTACGATTGGGTCAAGGCAGCAAACGACTGGGCCAGATCATCATCCCAGCCGAAGGCGGAGTCGAGCTGGTACTGCATCTCCTTCAGGTTGCACTCGGAGCATATCTCGGCGTTGCTGTTGTACTCGTCGAACTCTGGCAGGCAGTAGGCATTGGAGCTAAGTCCTCTGTCAGGAACCTGCCCAAGAGTCTAGACAATCAAACAGGTCACGAGTCCTGGAGACTGGTGTAGTTGAAGGTGAAGATGAGATGCTGCGTGATAAGCGTCGCGGGATATGCGGTGTTGTCCTTCACGAACCCGGACATACTAGCATCACCATCATGTTTCCCCTTTCGACCGCTGGAGCCGATGGAGTCGAGCTGCTCTTCTCATCAAGTTACATCAAGCCACTCATCACACCGGTTCTGCTCAAACATCAGAAACTTATTTCGCAGCGATCCGGCCGAACCGATGGATCATGCATTCGATAGTCTCGCCTGCAATGCCACCTATGTTTCGCTGCGACTGCGATGTCGATGTCCTTCCCAGTACGCTGACCTCGGCATGGCGTGGGCCATCTTGCCGGCCTCGGGGCGGGCGGCGAGACAGAGCATTTAACTGACGGCGTCGGCGAAGTCAGTCCTTGATAGGAGCATCAGTGCCTTGCCGAGGAGCATTGCTCGAGTCGTTGGACAATGGCGCACCAAGAGGCACCACCGTCCAACCTAGGCAGGAGATATGCCGTTCTATGGCTGTGTCTTGCTACCGCTCTTGCCTACTTCGTTACAAGACGGGAGCTCTATTTCCCTCCGCTCGACCTTGCTATCAACATTGGCCCGTCGGACAAGTCCGTCGTCAGCGTCGCCGAATCATCGAGCAGGTCGGAACAATGGCCCTCCCCTCTCAGGCGGGATGACTACAGCTACAGCAAGGTGAGTCTAATAGCATACCGGTACGCTACAAACTGTCTTCGCGGCCGAAGCTTACCAGGGCCCCTTTAGGACAAACCGTGTGCGAACGGTGCCTGCTGGTGAGGAGATCCCTCCCCTTCGTTCCCGTTGTTACAGAGCAGCGGTACTAATTGACGTGTGCTGCAGTGGTTCCTACTTTGGGGGAACGACGGGCACTTGCGGCTATGGTATGGATCTCTCTAGCCAGTTAAGGTATCTTTCAGAGCCGCCGGGTCCTAACAAGTCTACAGGACCTACGTACTGCGGTGCTGATTTCACGTCCAACTGCAACGCCACGGCAGAATGCGGGAAAGATGCCGTACCTGCTGGGAAGACCTGCCCGCTCAACGTCTGCTGTAGCGAGTGGGGATTTTGCGGAACGACGACCGATTTCTGCTTGCCCAGCAAGAACTGCCAAAGCCACTGCGTTGAGCATCCTTCACCTCCGGCCGGCAAGAATGGAGGGTCGGTGTTGAACAGGGTGATTGGCTACTATGAGGCTTGGTATGCGTTCCCGGAGGAAGCGAAGAGGCAGTCTCACCATGATGGAATGGTAAGCTCACAAACTCTGCAGGTCGGCTCGCCGCGATTGCTACAAGTTTCCTCCCGGTGCGATCCCCGTTCAGGGGTCAACGCACGTGAACTTCGCCTTCGCATACATCGATCCCAAGACATTCAAGATCACCACCATGGACTCGACCACGCCGGCGTCGCTGTTTACTGAGACGGCCGATGTCCACACGCCCAAGTCGGACAGCGAGAACCTGGAGGTGTGGGTGTCCATAGGCGGCTGGAACTTTTCGGACAGCAACACGGCCACCCAACCCGTGTTCTCCAACATCGCAGGGAGCGCTAAAAATCGCCAGGCATTTGCTAATAACCTCGTGAGTTTTATGAAGGGTGAGTTAAACCTTGTGATGCTGAGGCAACGCGATGTGTACCTTTTGCCCATGCGGTGCCGAGTACAGAGTACGGATTCGACGGTGTCGATCTCGATTGGGAATATCCAGGTAAAGTTATCCCATCTCCCAAAGAGCGTGACTCGCGATTGCTAATAAAAAACAGGAGTTCCGGACCGAGGCGGAAAGACGTATGACACCCAACCCCGGTGATAGTGTTAGAAGGGCACAGGAGACGCTAACGCGCTATCGTCTAGAGAGGATACCAAGAGCTTCATTTCACTGCTCAAGACCATGCGGGCTACGTTTGACGCGGCCGGCGGTTACGGAATCAGCTTTACGATACCCAGTTCCTACTGGTACCTGCGATGGTTCGACGTGCCGGGCATACTAGAGTACGCCGACTGGGCGAACCTAATGAGCAAGTTGTCGACCTTCAAAAGGTCCGCCGGCAAAGATAGGTATGAAGCTAACACTTCACTTTCAGGCTATGATATCCACGTAAGCCACTTCTCGTCTTTTCGGGAGTTTCCACGTCTGGCGGAGAGCTCGGTCAGCTGACAGAGACATACAGGGTGTTTGGGACGGTAACAACCCCATCGGCAGCCATATCCTGGCACACACCAATCTCACCGAGATCCAGCTCGCCGTTGAGCTATTATGGCGAGTGGGGATGCCGCCGGAGAAGGTCGTGCTCGGCATGGGCTTCTACGGCCGCTCGTTCCAACTCGAACATGAATCCTGTGGGGGACCAGGGTGCCCGTTCAAGGGGCCGGCCGATGCCGGAATCTGCAGCAATAACGCGGGCACGCTCGCCTACTTCGAGATAATGGACATCCTGGATAAGCAGAAGCCCAAGGCTATGCACGATGAACACGCCGCCATCAAATACGTTCAGTTTGGTGAGCAGTATTTCGGTTGCAATAAGAAACGTGAGCGTAATGCTAACGGGAAAGTACCTCAGGGGCCAATAAAGACCAATGGATCAGTTACGACGACAAGGACACCTTCGAGCAGAAGGTGGACTGGGCCAACGGCCTCGAGTAAGGAATCCTGCTCCTCTCGGGTACCACGCTTCAATGGCTGACCAAAGGGCAAACCTCAGCCTCGGCGGCCTTATGATCTGGAGCATCGACCAAGAAGACACGAAGTTCACCGCTCTGAAGGGGCTCACCGGCAAAGACCTGCCCACCTTCAGCGATGCGCTGGCCGCAACAAAGTCGGCAGCAGGCAACTGGGCCAGCCAGAACGGGCAGAAGTGCATCATGACGGAATGCCTGGGCGACGACAGGGTCGGCGGTTGGGGCGCCGGCTGGGCCATTGCGCCCGGCGGCGGCGCCTTCAAGAACAACTGCGGCAAAAACGAAAACAAGTATATCCTCTGCCCTCTGAACCAGATGCCGAGCTCGTGCACATGGCGCGGAGGGGAGACGAAATGTGCCTGCCATGGTCAATGCCACGCCGGCGAGGTGACGCTGTTCCATTCCCGACATGGCTCGCGGTCATGTTGCAGACCCGGATGGCAAGCCTTTTGCTGCGAATCCAACACGTGGTCGAACCTCGTAGTAGGCTGCCATTTCCCCAAGGACTACAGCTGCGCGGCGAATGAGCACCTTGTCCAGTACCGCCAGTACCCGACCTATTATGACTCGATGGACGGGTCGACCTACTTCGACAAGCAGGCGTACTGCTGCCCTGTCGAATTCAAGTAGTGCCACTGGATCGGCCAGGGCAGCTGCGACGACAATGAGTGTGCCGACTGGGAGATCGAGATGCTCACGGACGACTACGGCGACGGCTTCGACATGTGCAACTGGTTCCGCAGCAGGGTGCTGTGCTGCAAGCCGCCAGCCAACCTGAACGCTTTCCTGCCCGTGCCCCTCGACAAGCTGTTCCCGACGCTGCCGCCCACGACAAGCGTGCCCAACTTTGACCTGCAGCAGCTCGCGTCGGCAACGACGTACACGGGGCAAGACAGCGTCCCAGAGGCCTTCGGCATGGTTGTCATCGACGGGCCCCAGGATGTCGTGACGAACCTGGCCACGCGCGATGTGACACATCTTGAGTTCCTGAACTGCGAGCCGTCCAGGAAGCACGACATGAAGACGTACACCCTCCACTACGTCTGCATGGACGACTCGTCCGACTCCAACTGCGACGCGGTGCACGAGGGCGGCGCGGAAGGCACCATCATCCGGCTGCCCGAGGGATGCGGTTATGCCACGTACGGCGTGGTCCACGAGATCCGCCCAGCCGTCAACGTGACTGTGCCCGAAGACGTGTTGAAGAGAGCGCCGGCAAATGCGGTCGTCTACGAGCTGGAGTTCAGCTACGACTTCAAGCGCGTCAAGCGTGGCTCCAGTGACGTCTTCATCCGCATCGACTATGGCTGGGCCTGCGAGTATTGGGATACCATCGTGGCTGGCGACCCTATCAGGAGCAAGCGAGGACTGGATGAGACGCTTGACAAACGCTTTTGGAGTCCCAAATCCAATATGTGGCGCAACCGTAAGTAGTACTCTTCGTACTCATTTATTCCTCGGGTATTGTTCCCTGCAGGCGATGCAACAGCTGACAGTTGCGGACGCGTCGAGTCATATCCACCGTCCATGCTGTCGACGAGACCGGGCCCCAGGGCGACTATAAGCCCCAGTTGGTTGCCCGCAACTTCAGCCGGGTTATATACCAACAAGACAGCACGTCTAAGTGCAACGACACCGCCTTCATGGCGGCCAAGCTCTCTGGGATTTTCTCCAGCGCGATCCGTTGGGGCTTCACCATGGTCGGCACCATCTCGCCAACTCTGGCATTGAGGACGCCTACGGCTTCTTCGACAGCAAGATGGACCTTTCAGGCGACTTCGCGTTCAAGGGTCGTGGGGAGTTGAACATAGCAGGCGCGACCAAGACTGCTGACCTGTGGTTGTCCGACATATCAGATTACTCGTTCAGCCACCCGGGGTTGGTCTCGAACACCATCTACATTGCCTTCGTTTTCTGACTGATATCTTGATAGTATCGTCTCTTTTTCGCCTAAGATAATCCTTGGTGTTGCCCTCGCGGGTGCCGGCCACATTGATGCCGACTTCACCGTTTCCTTCCTGGGTGGCAGCGGCAGCACCCTGATGGTCCACGCTCCTCCGAGTCTGGGGAACATGTCGGGCGATTTACGGGGCGAGAGCGTCGACGATGCCTGGAGCGGCAAGGTTAGCGCCAGTCGCACCTCCGGCGCACCCGCGGACGGAACCATTTTCGGAGGTGCGTACTTACCTATGTCTTACTGGCACCGCAATTTAATTTTTTCCCCAATATTGTGAGCTGACTCGATGGTCATGGATTCAACAACCATGGTCATGCGCTCCTGGATGGACGTCGAAGTCTATGAATTAGGCAGCACCCTCGTGGCGGGGAAAGCCCAGTTCCTTGCGCAGAATTCCCACTACATCCGCGTCTCCAGCGATGGTTCGACAGTCAACGTCACGGATGGGGAGCATTCAGCAAGCGTCGAGGCCTACGCGTCCTCCATCTCTAGTGCCTGGGAGACTGACGAGTCATCTCACGACGTCGGATGCAAGTCGTTCACCCAAACCGTGCACTCGGCCGGCGCTCCCGGCGAAGACCCAAAGGACAACAAACCGCCGAAATGGTCGGGCATGGCGGCCCTCGCGGGCTACTACATGAACTGCAGTCGCGGCAGCGAGCTCAAGTGCCTCTACCCGTACAATCTCTCCATGATCATTCCCGACTTTGATGTCCACCCGGCCAACGGCTTGGTGTACGAGCGGCGCAAGCGGTGGTCGCCAGCCCTCGACTTGACCGAGGTCGGCCCCCTTGGCACTGGTGGCAAGCGCCCATTCACCGTTAAGGGCACCAACGGGCGCTCGTTCACAATCTATTCGCACACGTACCCCAACGGACAAAGCGGCAACTCCCTGCTAGGCATCAACCCCAACGCCGGTTTCTGGACGCTCGCGGACCCGCTCAACTGCGAGTCCTACGCCATGACGGACGACGGCGACCCCAACGACGGCGAGTTCGTCACCGAGCACACGGTCGAGCTCAGCTACCTCGGCCAGCTGCTCAGCTTCATGCTGACGGGCTCCGCCAGGATGCCCGGCGGAAGCGTATACGCCCCGTATTCCGCTAGGCCGATTGACTACGGCCTCCTCGAGCCGAACAGCTTCTTCCAGAGGCCGTGGTCGCAGTGGGACCCCACCGGCCAGCACCCGTACCCGAACCTGAGCCCGCTGGACGAGGTCTTCCAGATGATGGGCGACACGGTCAACCCTGACGGATTTGTCAACGCCGACGCCACGCTCAACGGCTTCAAGATGCGCGTCTGGAACGGCAACGCACCCGTAGCCGACGACACGTGGGCCGAGAACCAGTGGGACGACACGTCGGATGACCGCGGCCCCGCGCGCGCTGAGGAGGCCATGTCAGCAATTCGAACCACCCTTGGCGTGTTTAGTTATGTAAATGCTCGAAGTATTCACGACCACATGACCGCCATCGTCAACGGCCGCAGGGCGATGTTTCAGCGTTTTGACGAAGCGGTCAACCGCGTCTCGGGTCAGACAATCCACACGTCTAGACTTCACATCGAGTTCTGGTTGAATGTTATGGTTCCACGCATCGAGAGCGTCGACAATTGGGTGAATAGTCGGTTGAATGGTTTGCAGCAGGTATGGCAGGCAAGGCTGGATTACTTGCAGAACAACCCGAGTAATTCACAGGGAGTTGCGAACGCGGATGGTATTCTGGAGAGTACTAAAGCATTGAGGGCGCAGGTAAAGACGCAGTGTTGATGGACACCTCGGGGATTAGACGATGACCTGCCCCCGCCGTAGAAGAGGCTGGAGGTTCGGGTGCTGGCAAGGGACGACTTGAAGGCGACAGAATTGAGGGTTGGAATTAATATTTTCCGAGGAATGGGTGGAGGTGCGCATCCTGTCGTCTGAGACGTAAACTATTGAAACTCTGGTTCTTTGGTTGAAGATCTTTGTATACATCACTGATTGGTCTGGGTGTTCGACTCAGGTCAAAAACCGTACCTCGGGTATGGCGCGATATGTTGTAGCCTCATGTACCGGAACTCCAGAAACCACTTCGTCCAGTCCTTGGTCATCGTCTCTCTGTATCTCACCGTCCATGACTCAGATACGGCGAAGAAGGTATAATAGAGCCAGTCAAAGACCTAAGGCAGCGGCACCGTAATCTCGCCACCGAAACCCGAGTCCGGTTCCTCAGTTGAGACCGGCTCCTCCTCCAGGTCATAATCCGGATCCACTGCCCGCAGGTGAACCGTCCCCTTTGCATCAGGGCCGGGGACGTACCGCCTCCCTTGCGCAAATTGCTCGTTGCTCAACGCCTTCTGATCAACCACCAAGAACACATCGCCCCTCACCCCCTCGGGGATTTCCCCTGCCTCGCGCATCGCCCGGACCCTTGCTCGCAGCGCGCCCGTATCAGCCCCCTCGAGTGCCTCCCGATCCGATACAAACACACTCTCGTGCGTCCCCCATAGCTCGGGCCCGTTCTTTAACCACAGCTCTAGCTGACACTCGCCCGTCTGCCTCCAATACTCCTTAAACCTCTCCCACGCCTCATCACCATCACTATACGCCGTCCGCAGCACGACAAATCCCCACCGCGGAAGCGCCGCATCCTTGAGCTCCTGAAGCCACTTTGGACGCGGCTGGCTCCTCCATTCGCGTATCTTTGCCATCTGCTCCTCCTTCGCGCGTTTCTTCTCTGCGCTCACCCTCTCTAGCTGCCCCTGCGCTCGCCGTTTCGCCAACCTCTCGTCTTGCGACAGTACAGCTTCCTGTGCGTCCGCCACTAAATCCAGGTCGGCGCGCGGCGTCTTGTTGCGCTGCCCAAGGCGGGCGAATGATTCGTCGACTGTTTGTTTCACGAAAGGGTTGTAGAAGCCGAGGCGACTGAGCCATTCCGCCTCTTCGTTGGTGAGGCTGGCGCCGTCAGAGTCGTCGAGGGCCTTGGCCACCAGGGCAGCGCGAGACGGGAGACCGAATGCGGATTGGTGCAGTTGGTTTTCTTCGGAGGGGGGAGGGAGATAGAGGATGGCGTTCTTCTCAGTGGCGGTGAGGCTGGACGGGTCGGACAGGGCGCGCTGGCAGAGGGAGCGCTACTCGGGAGAGATGTCCATTCTGAATTGAAGTCGTTGTTCCCCCAGGGGTTTTCAGCTTTCACTCTTATTTCGATGCAAGCTTGCGATGTCGCTATTTGAACCTTGGACTGTATAATCAAAAGCCGGTTCTAATGGTGTATTAGAAGACTGATTTGTGAGCCATGGCTGCTTGACTATTGAGCAGGCTGTGGTATGAGATTGGTAATAGTGGTTGGAAAGACGTGCACGGCGAGGGAGGATTGACTGGATTGATTGAATTGTACGTTACCTTAGGTTGAAGATGATTTTCTGTAAGTCGTAGGTGATAGCACATACTTAAGGTGTTCTCTGTCACCTGTACATACGGCCGTAGTGTATGTGAGAGGCTGTTAGAAATACGGGGCATTCGGAGCCTAACCGTACCGTAGGTACAGATCCGTACTTCCAACGTCACCTAAACAGGTGTTTAAACGGACCCACTTTTGCACACCAGGACCTGCACGGAACGTAGCGTGATATGATGAATAGGGATAGATAAACTTCGAGTCGCTTATATGGATGATACTATGACCTGTTCCCAGATTGTAATTGCCAGTCAAGGATTGGCAGGCTGCCGGTTAATGTGTGTATTGTAACATACAGTATCTTACCAGTTGCCTGGACTCCCCTGTACTGTACGGATCCGTACAACTTTCGGCAAACTTACCGCGTGGTCACCTGTGTAGCTTGAGCCTGGCCCAAGCTCCTTTCTACCTCCAGCTTCACCACCCCTCCCGTCCCTGTTTTTACACAGTCGCGCCGGCATACGTACACAATTTCTCATTTTGTACACTTCCTCAAGTACCCCGAGAACGAAACAGCGCGGCACAATATAGACGGCATCATTTCTCGCACCATGTCGTCGTGGCCAAGCGAAGACTGGCCCGGCGACTCGGCAGATGGAGACCAGCAAGGCCGCCCGACAGATCTGACCTCGCTTGGGATATTCTCCCCGCGCGGCCAGCTTGTCGGAATCACGCCGGAGCAAACGGAGCGGGCATTGAAGCTGCTCAGCATTCCATTCGACAGTCTCCCACAGCTGCCGGCCTTTGCGCCATTGTTCGGCTACACGACCAATTGGCACAAGTCGCAGGTCGCTAAAGCCGTCGTCGGGGCATCGATGGATCTGCGCCGCGTGTTAACAGCAACGGAAGCTGATGCACTCGCCTATCACCGCTCCAGATGCTGCTGGAAAGCCGCCTGGTCGCCGCCCCTTGCGCTGGCAACCACCCTGTACTTCACACTACGCGGCCGTGCGACACTCCGCTTCCCCTTCGTCACCCCTGACCCGGCGAGGTTCAATCCGAACTCCTTCCCGACCGCCTCAAGACCGTTCCTCACGGGCCTGCCCGCTGTCCGGCTCTGGCACGTTTTGCGCTTCGGCGCTTACGGAATCGTGTGCCAATTCTTGGTCGGGGGCTTCGTCGATTCGTATGCGCAAACGACCTACCTGATGAATGTGCTCGCCGACGGTCGGCTCAAGGCCATACGCGACGCCATGCCAACCGCGAAGCACCAGCAACGCGTTCCAGACGCCGATGCCACCCGGGGCATGCCGGGATACGAAAGAAGCGGGACAATTGGAAGCCGGCCACCACCGCAGCGCCAGCAGCAGCAGCAGCAACCACAGCAAGCAGCGCCGGAACCACAGGGCGCGCTGCAGGATGATGACTCTTTTCTATTCGACGATGCCTCACCGGTTGCGCCGTCTCAGAGACAACAACCTCAGCAATCCTCAACCGGCTCCACTCCTTCAACCGGAAAGGGGTCTGCCTGGGACAGTGTCAGACGGCGCGCGATCGAGGAATCGGCCAAGGAACGGTTCGAGCAGTTTCAGGACCAGATGGAACAGGACAGGAAGAACCTCGACGCCTCGCTGGAACGGCTGCAACAATCGCTCGGGGTCCGTGGCCAGCAGAGGACAGAGCAGCACACATCTCCGACGAGCGAACAAGAGAAGGCGTACTCAAGGGAACAGGCCCAGAAAGAGTTCGACGCCATGTTGGAACGGGAGCGGCGCGGCGAGGGCAATTCCGGGGGCCGCATGTGATGCTGACCGCAGAATGTAACACTGTTTCGTAACTTCGCCTCTCGTGGATTGTTGAACTTGGTGGCGATTCATCTGGCTAGTTTTAACTCGGGCTTCGAAATGCACGACTTATAACGTTATATGAGCCCGCGATGCTGACGGCTCAACACAGCCCTTCTCAGCCTTTCTGTGCTCCGGAATCCAAGTACACGTAAGATTCGAGGCCCGCGACATTTGGCCAATGAACAAGCAACCCAGTTCCCGATCCCTCGGTTTTGGACTCGCAACTCGAGTCCCCATTCGGGACCCATGCAGCTCCCATGTCCGAGCGGGCCACTGAACATTAGCGTCGATCCTTCAATGGCGTGTTACAGAATTTCGATCAACATGTCGGTTCCGACGGCTCCGCCGACCTCGCTAAGAAGCGAATTGCTTGGCCGGGCTCGACCGTCGAGCGCGGGTGATCAACAAGGAACAACACCCCCCCACAGCCCGGGACCACCGGCCATGGGGAGGGGGTCGGAGCGAGTTCCGTCGTCCTGCAACCCAAACCTGTGACCGCGACTGTTGGCGTTGATTGACTTTGGAGTTGGCGTGTCGTGGAATTGAGGACGCTGAACATCCAGCGTCAACTGGCCAACCATGGAAACCTCAACATCGGCCCTCGCGTCGACAACCTCTCCGACGCCCTTGGTCATCACCTCCTTTCCCAGCGTGCCACTGACCACCACCTTCACGCGGCCCAATGAAGGGTGCGGGGGCATCTACCTTCCGGATAGGCCGCCACTCTTCATGATCGATGACAGACCGTCCTGTCTGCCCTCCAGCTTCTCGACCTCCGACTCGTCCTTCTTCTACTCGCCGGGCATCGCCTGCCCGAGCGGCTACTGGACAGCATGCTACGACACCACGGGCGTGGCGTCCATCACGACCGTCACGTGCTGCCCGACCTACGGCGACATTTCGCTGTCGTGTGTCGCGGACCCGCTGACGCTCAGCAGCTGGTGGGAGACGCTGTTCTGCACGTGGATTGCGCCCGAGACGGGCACGGTCATCACGACAACCGACACGCGGGGGAAGACGGCGGTCGGGACGGCGCAGGTGACCGGGCCGGGCGGGATTAATGCGTACGGCGTGCGGATGGTGTATCAGTCGACCGACCTGCTAACCTCCACCTCGACATCATCGTCATCCGCATCCGCTACGACCTCTACAGCCGCCTCATCTTCAACAGCAGCAACCGTCAGCTCTCCCGCGGTATCCGACTCCGCCTCCAGCGCGAACTCGTCTTCGGGCCTCTCCACCGGCGCAAAAGCGGCAATCGGCGTCGTCGTGCCCTTGGCGGTCATCGGCGCATTGATATTGGGCCTGGTGTGCTGGCGCAGGAGACGACAGGTATCGGTCTCGCCGGAGCAAGACTACGCAGCAGCAGCGCCCGCGGGACATCACCAGCTCATGGACCAGCCGAAGCCGCCAGCGTACTACTACGGGGGCCCGCCGCAGCAGCAGCCTCACGAGATGCAGGGAACGTGGCATCTGCCCGAGCTGCCGAGCTCGCGCCAGGCAGCGGCTGAGCTGCCTGCGGAGTCGACGGAGTCAGCGCCAATGTATACCAGTTACTACGGGCACGGGAAGTGATGAGGTGGATGGAAGTCGGAATCTTGTTTGGTTTGGTTTCGCTTCGAGCTGAGAGGTTCATCGAAGATGTTAATTCGTCCTGTACATAGTGGATGAAATAAGATTGTTATTGGGACAGCAAAATGGCCCTCACCTCACGGAGGAGAGCAGGCTCTCGCGGAACACTGCTGCAGAGATGAGTTGAGAGTGCCCGCAGAGAGAGGTTCGGACGCAAATGCGTATAAGAGTAATAAACCCAGAGCAGAGCAACGTTTCTGCTTCATACGGGTTGCGGTCAAGCACGTGCGAGTCCAGGAAGTAAGAAGACAAGAGAAAGTATAAATAACCATCCAAAGTATCATCCATCATCGAGCAATCTGTATCCTAGATCCGTCCGTCTGATAACTCCAACACTCGTAAAAGAACAGACTAGCCGCCCACCTTTCATAGGTGCAGACACCCAAGATCCGTCTATAAGCTGGCGGGTATCAGAATTCCCATTCATCCATGACCAAAAAGCATATGCGTGGAAAAGCAAGACATGCCGCATCAACTCATTCTCGTCCGTCCATCATCAGTGCTGAAAGCCCCAAGCTCCCACGCCCGCCAAGGGGGCACAGGGGCTCAACCGCAACCATGAAACTCATTCCCCCTGAACCGGCTGACGCCTCGAAGCACCCCGTTCCCTCCCCAAAAGGGATAGAGACGCAAAGAAATATTTTCGGAGACACTCCCACGTCGGGATGACGCCATCCGGCCCCGGCTGAAAACCCTCACCCACACGCAGCGCTACTGGTTGCTGAGCGGATCGCGTGCTCGGCACGCCATGCCGCGCAAACAGCCACCACTCTTTTTTCGCTCTCGAGATCGCCGAACATCAAGCTTCCCGCGGCGAGCCAAAACTGAAAATGTAAAGGCCGAATTCCCTCATATGGCTCTCCCCCATCGCGATTTCAACCCCGAGGTCGCCAACGATATCCCAGCTGAACTCCGCTGAAGAATTCCATCCACTTTGGAAAGTCACCACCATCGACCTCATATCTCAGTCGGCCAAACCGAGATGACAGCAAGCCCCAAACAACAAACCTCTCAGTCCCCCATCCCCGCCATGCCCGCCGTAGCCGAGAAATTCCCATACACCCCCTCCTCCGAACTCTCGCTCTCCTCGCTCGGCGGACTCTGCATCACATTCGCCTCCGCACTATGTTGTTCTCCGCCAGCACCATAGCTCCCGCCAGCACCGCCAGCACCAAACCCACCAGTACCGCCCATCCCCATCCCCATGCTCCTGGAAGTGGCACCCATCCCGCCGAGCGCAAGCAAGCTCTGCCTCCTCGCAGCATCCATATCCACAGCACTACCACTGCGACTCAAACTCGGCTTCTCCGGCAGCTTCTTCAACAACCCCGTCGAGATATCCAGCATGCCCATGGCAAACTCCGTCAACCCTTTTCCCTCGCCGGGCTTGGACGACACCGACAGCGTCCAGCGGTACTCGGCCAGGCGGCGGCGGTACCACTCGGCCTCCTCGCGGCCGGGGGACGTGGCCCACAGCAGCGAGCCGAACGTGCCGATGAGGGCAAAGTTGGTCTTGGAGGCGAAGTACCAGAACGAGCGCAGGTGGGACGGCGTCAGGCGGTTGACGAAGTCCATGGCGGAGATGAGGCGGGCCTTGGCGGCGCTGCGGCAGATGTGTTGCACGTAGGGCTCTACGCCGCCGGCGGTTACGGAAGGGGAGGAGGGTGAAGAGATGGCGGCGGGATTGGTGGGCGTGCTGCCTCCTGCTGCTGCTGCTGCGGCGGCGGAAGAGGATGTGTCCATGGAGCGGATGATGCGGCGGTGGAGGGTGATTTCGGTGGCAAAGTAGGCGAGGTGGAGGTAGCCGATGCTGGAGAAGCGCGGGCTCGGCTGGTTTTGCACCAGGCCGCTCTGGAAGGACGAGTCCATGCGCACGACGGCAGGCAGGCCGCTGTACCACTCCTTGAGCTTGAGCTGGATCGGCTTGGCGAGCGAGAGGATCAGCTGGGTGGCCTGCGCGCCCGTGTTGGCGGCCGCCTGCGCAGCCTGCAGCGTGTAGAATGTCTCGAGGATCTCGGCGAGGATCTGCGACAGCTGCACCATCTGGCCAAACAGCACCCGTCCGCGCTCAATCTCGATTCGCTCTTCGACGTCGTTCTCATCCCATTCCACGTCCGGGAAGTCGTTCGGGTTCAGCTGCTGGACGGCCCAGTTGGAGGCGAATATGTGCGACGGCCTGCCGTGGACGAGTGCGCCCCATTTGTCCTGCAGAAGAAGTTGGTTAGGTCCACGCAACCTTTCTCTCTCTCGGTCTCCCTGGGGCTGGACAACCTACCTGCATATACAACGCCCAAGCCAGACGCTTCCGGAGGCCGCGCTCCCAAGGCGGGATCTTCCAGTGACTGCAGTCCAGATGCAAGCCGAGCTCCTGGCCGATGGCGACTAGCTGTGCCGTCGGCGCCCACTGGTCTCCCTCGGGCCGCTGCGACAGGATGAGCCCGGCCTGTATTGTCGACAGCTTCGGCCGGTACATGGCGTCGGCCAGCGTAGTCCGCACCAGCCGCTCGAGCTCGCGGACATTGGGCCGCGGGAGGCTTGCGAGCTCCTCGTGATGCTCCCACCAGTTGATGGCCAGAAGATAGATAGCCGCGAGCAGCGGGGGGGAGAACTCGCGGTGCGACCGTTCGTACTTCTCGAGGAACACGGTCTTCTGGATGATGGGGAAGCCCGGGTGCACGACCCGGAAGTACAAGTCGATCAGCTTGCGGCCATGCGGGGCCACAATGTTCTCGATCTCGTCGGCGTCGTTGAAGATGTGTTCGTAGCCCGGCGTGTTGTGGTCGGGCAGCAGCAGGAACGTGTCATGGTCGCTGACCCTCCTGAGCGTGCCCCGTGCGAGCAGGCTTTCGTCGTGCGGGTCGAACGGGGAGAGGTTGATCAGGGAGGGCTCGAAGTCGGTGGTCGGCCCGATATACTGGCTATACCTGTCTGCCTGGAGGCCGAGGGTGCGTTTCAGTAGCGTCGGACCGCCAAAGTTGGCCATATCCTCGACGAGGGAGCTGCTGGCCGTGGTGCACGAGAGGCTCTGCTGCTGATGCCGCCTCCGCCTGATATCAGAGCGCCCAGGAGAACTACATTGGCCAATCGGGTGTTAGCCGACCTGTGTAGATTCTGGTGCCCGAGCCTCGGGGTGCGCCTCATGCAGTGGGCACGGGGGCAGACTTGGGGGAGGGGGGAAGGGTAGAGTCTGGCCAAGCGTGGGGTGCAGGTTAAAAGAAAGGGCGCGTCTCACCTTCGCTTGCTGCTGCTGCCATCCAGGTCACCGCCGTTCAGCTTGCGCTTGCGCGGTGGTGGGCTATCAACCAACGAGCACTCTGTCCCGGCCACCAAGCATGCAACACAGCTTTCCTCGTCGTCACCCATGACGCAATCGCTCCTCCGGTGCAGACAGGCCTCACAAGGGCCCGAGGATCCACTTATTACTGAGTCCGAGTCCGGCGAGTCGAAGCCGCTCCGGAGACCGGGGTATGAATCAAGGTGTATGCTGCTTTGTCGGCTCGGAGGGAAGCGCGGCGGTTTTGGCGCGATGGCAATGGGAGCCGTCCGGGGGACGGCGCAAGGAGTAGACATGGTCGAGGTAATGGGGGGGTTTCGCAGCCCCGGAGCCAACCAAGTCCACGGCTTGGAAACTGGTTGCAGTTCGGCAAGATCGCCGAGGATGCAACCTGGCTAAACGCTCTTCCTCAACCCAGCGAACCAAGTGGTGCGGCGTTCCACTGCCGGGAGCCCCCGAGACGCACGGGAGACGCAATCAGGCGGCTGGCTCCTCGGATCGGGAAGTTTCCCGTCGATAACAGCCCCGCGGAGGTGGTGGGTGTGCAGTGACGCACACCAGACGGGGCACAACAAGCTGCTCCTGGCCGTTCAGAGCTGTTGACAGGGTCCACGGATGCCACACGGCAAGGTTCTTTTTGTCAGCTCCCTGGAGATAGCCAAGGTAGGTACTCTACCGCTCCGGCGGTGGCGAGAGGACGGTTCCGCGCTTGCCAAGCTAGGGCCCGATAAGAACAGCTTCGGCGATCGTACCGTTGTAGATAAGGTGGTGAGGTCGATGCCTGCTCCCGACCCAGTACAATTCGCCCCGTCCAGGCAAGCCTCTCACAACCCGCGCGGTTGGCCACGCCCACCCTTCCCTGGCCGAGATAACGACGGCCGTGTAACGATGTTGATCCTGGTATCGGTACCCTGGAAGGTGGGCAACCGAGCGGCCCTTATCGTCGCTATCTTGTGTCCGTTGGAGGCCTTTTCCCACCCTCGGATGTACGGTTGACCGATAAGGGAAGTGCGTCTTGTGAGATAAAAAGGAAGGGGACGGCCGCCTGGCAGCGCGCGCGGATGGAGGAAGCAACAGCGATAGGTGAGCAGCAGCAGCGTTATGCAGGCCGTTAGATTGGGATATTGGGAATGCGGACTAGGACGACGGGCCTGCGATTGGGGGATCTATGTGATGATCGAAACTAGCACGAGATAAGCCTGGCTTATCTGCGTCATCTGCGGCGGCAGCAAAGGCACGCGGCGGTTTGAGGTTTCGGCTCGAGCCGCGAGGCAACTGGCATGGGGCCCTTCTTCAATTGGACTTCGCTCTTCAAGCCAGGGTGCGTTGCATGTTCTTCTTCCTTCGACGCTTGCGCCGTTCGACTGGGGAGAGGATGTGCAGTGTCCAGTGGGAGCGATGTTTTGGGCCAATTGACAACTTGGGAAGGAGCTCAGAAGCCTCAGATCGATAAGGATAAAAATGACCTGTTCTGCGGATCCGGCGAGTACGGAATAAAGGAAGCTGTAACTCCGATAACAGAAGACAGCCCGAGCTCAGTGATGTCAGAATGGCCGCTGATATCAGATGAAAAGGAATGAAGCTAAGCACCAAGCACTCCCGAGGTTGTGCCAGCTTTTTTGTCTTTCTGCCCCTTCTAAAGCTCCGAGTATGTAGATCGCTAAAAACCTCTGGCGAGACGAGCGCAGCCGTCTTGCCGAAAAGATGTTCCCGCATAGGCAGGAAGCAGCAGCTCCCGTCTCTCTTCTGTCGTCGTTTCCTGAGCGGTGCAGAAGAGGCTGTGAATGCACACCGATAACACACGACGCCTTATCGGTCTGCAGAT
This sequence comes from Achaetomium macrosporum, assembly GCA_033296875.1. Lineage (NCBI taxonomy): Eukaryota > Fungi > Ascomycota > Sordariomycetes > Sordariales > Chaetomiaceae > Achaetomium > Achaetomium macrosporum. The sequence goes on along the minus strand of MU860017.1, from coordinate 135,912 downwards.
TTCACGTTCAAATTCCTAATGGCAAAAGCTCCAGATAAGGTTTCCTGGTTGCAGATTGGAATCTACCTGCAGGGACTTTTCCGCCGCCTGCCGGGGTATGCTCAGTAACAGCTGAGAGGTTTCCGCTGAGACAATCTCCAGCAAATTCTCACGCCAAGCGTTTGTCTCTTCGAAGTTACCGGCGCATCTGGTGCAACGCTCCGCATTTAGCCCCGCCATCGTCAAGCGAAACCGTCGATGTGGATGGGGTCTGATTACTAAATGGAAACGCCTCAATGAGCCTTGGGAGACAGGTTGCGCCCTTTCAGGAATACTTGTAACGTAATGGCTCCCTGCGCCGAGGCAGAGGTGCATCAACGGCGTCCGATCAGAGTGCAGACTGCCCTGTCGTACCCCGGCCACCTGGTCGTTGATAACGATGACGAACGTCGAATTCCCAGCTTCAGGCCGGTTTCCTACATGCTGTGGTAAGAGAGACTTCATGCTACATATTGACGCTACGACCTCGGAGGCAGTAATTCGGGCCGGCCGGCGACAATTTGCAATGAAACCGGAGACCACTGCAGTCTTGGGTCCCTTAGCCTGACCTTTTGCTCCGAGTATTTATCGTCGTGCTTCATCGCAAAGCGAGGTGGGGCCCCACGAAATTGCATCCTGCAAGTCTCGCTCTTGCAGGCTGACCGCTTGTCGTGTCGTGCTTTGGGTTGCCGAATAAGACAAGGACGAGATCTTATCACCAATATGAGGGTAAGATGCTCGCGTGGTATGGGCGGTGGCGTCCTTGACTTAGACTTCCGCAGACGGGATGGCTGCACGCAACACCTGACTGGTTACCACATAAGCTGTAAGGGGAAAGTAGTGGGCGATCCTGTTTCGTGACTTGCGTCTCTCTCATGTTCTTCAACAAAAAGCGTTGTGTGTTGACAGCTGCTCGAGACCCTCGCTTCCGCTGCCCCAGGTCCCTTGAAAGTTGAAACCCCACTCCCCGTTGCAACCCAGCCGTGCGGAGGAGGTCCCGGGGTGCCCTGCACCCTTATTACCGTTACACAGATTGGCCTGGCGCGGGGGCGCCGGCTGCATCCATCCATTGTCCGACTTCGCCAATCTGCATCTGCCAAAGGGTAAGCAGAAACGCGGAACGGCAAGATGATTTGCCAGGGCCGGCTGAATCGTTCGTCCAGGCGATCTGGCAAGGACAGCCGCGGGTGTGGCGCTCAGACCACGACGGAGAGGGCCGCGCGATCTTGACGGCCAACGGAGCCTCCTCCTACACGTGCCCGAGCGAATACCTCAGCCCTGAACTGAACAGTGGTGATTCCAAACATCCTTGTATTGGGGGTTTCATGTGACCCTGGCCGTATGTCGGCGGTCAGATCACGACAGCAAACGGTCTTTACGTACAAGACTGAGAAAGGGAGCCTCTTGAACTCGGTCTCGTGAGAACCCCCCCTTTTTTGCTGCCCGCCTCTCTAATCTGACTACCCATCTTATTTCGACGGAGGCCGCCAAACCATGCACAACTCCCTATAGACCTCACTCAGCTCAGCAGACCCAGCTCGAGGGATACTCATCTCAAAGCCATCGAGAACTTGAAACCCGAGCTTCGTGTACAGCTGGACCGCAACTTCGGTGCTCTCCAAGTAGACCGGCAGTCCGTCGGCCGCGGCCATCTCCAGCACTTTCCGTGTCAGCAGGGAGCCGGCACCCTCGCCTTGGTATCCCGGGTCCGTGCAGACGAAGTTCAACCCTGGACCGATGCCAACGTTAGCCCCCGAATTATACTGTGTATGATTGCCGGAGATTTGGACCTGTGCGGGGAGGAAGCCGGAACCCCGCGTAAAACGGGGCCGTGCCGAGAATTGATCCTTTTGCCGGGCATGGCCAAGACGATCGAGGCGGCGGAAGGATGGGGAAAGTTGGACAGCACATACGGTAACAAGGCTCGTCTCCAAAGCATCTGCTCTTGGCCTCCGTAGCAAGTGCTGCATAGCCGTCGAGGAACTCTCGTCGACATCCCTCCAAGTACCTCAGATCGCCACTCTCTAGCTTGACGTCTTCCGGGTGAGAAGGCGAGTCCCACTTCATAAAGCCGGCTATCAAGCCGGTGTCAGGATCTCGTGCGACGAACACCCCACTGGCGGCGTTCTGCAGCTGCTCGGCCGTATATGCTCGTAGGAACTGCTGGAGTGACTCGAGACTCTCGGGGGTGGGGAACTGCGCATGCAGCAAGGGGTTGGAGTCCATCGCCGCCAGGTGGATCTCGGCGATGCGGGGCGCATCGGCTTCGTGGGGCCGAGTGATCACGAAATCCCGAGCCATTGGTACGGTGCACGATTCGTCGATGGCCGGTGGCGATGGAGCGGGAGCTAGCTGTATTAGCCTTGGGTCGCCACGAGGGAGGAGACTAAGTGGCGGCTAGTGACGGAGCCGGGATCATGTGACAGGTGCCACGTTTCAGCACGCTGGCTCCGAGTGGTTGGCCGGAGCCGGATGGGAGGACGAGCTTTCGGCGTCGGTCGGGGTCCGCATGGCTGACGCATGATCTGCGGCCGACAAGTCTTGCAGCACCCGGTACGGAGTCTCAACCCACGCATACCATTCGCCGCCGCGGAAATGGTTGGCAAGCAAAGTCAGTAAATGCTGGCCTGCGCCGCCAATCATCCAAGCACTGCGGCAGTGATGCATCGCCAGAAAAAAGTATGCAAGAACTGCCAGAGCCTCGGGTCGAGCTGCCTCCAGCATCCGAACGAATGGCCTCTGCAGCATGGCAGCCCAAGTGCACAGAACATAGGCACGATCTTCCGGCCTCGGCTTGGCATCGAACACCGACTGGATTAGGTCGATTGCCTTTTGAGTCGCTTCGGCCTCCTCAGCATCTAGGCCCAATGACCTGATCCTTTCCCGGATCTCGTCGCATTCCCGCCCTTCAACGTTATCAAAATGATACCATCGTGGCACGATCTCGTTGAAGATATGCTTGAGCTCGGTCTTGCGGAGCTCGTCCCAATAGCCGTGCATGACGCTATGCAAGCCGCGATGTATGCGCAGGTACCCCATGAACCGCGCGAAGGCGGAGTCGAAATCGGGATCGCGGTACGTTAGCGAGTCGCAGAGGGCGTGGAATCCGAGTACGCTCGAGAAGACGAAGACGGGCACTCGCTTCTCGGCCGAGTCACCAAGCAGACTGACATCAATGCTGTTGAAGAGCGACAGGGCGCGAGTTTGGAGTTGGGTCGCGAGAGTGCGATAGAAGACTTCTTGGCCGGGCCGAATCACGCTAAGATGGTGCGCCGAGAGGGCGAGGAGCGAGTGCATGACGTACGGTTCCCGCAAGCCATTAGCCATCATGACTTCCCTCAGACTACTACTCGGGGCTATGTGAAGGACAGGATCGGTGAGATAATGGTGTAGCAACTCCATGTGGACCATATCGACGCTCGAATGCGGTTCTTCTCCCGTAGCTAAAGGGTGCAGGCCCGGAAAGGCTGCCGGCAGCGCCGTCGGGGTGAGATCATGTCCCGGAGGCGAGACTTGCGGGCTGGCAGAGCGATGGGACGGTGATCTCTCCGCACCCGCCCAGGGAGTCGAGTACCGACACTCTCGTTGGACTGTTGTGCAGTTTATGCATTGCGGGCGGGTTTCGTCGCACTACAAGGTCAGCTGTTGGCCGGGACAACCAGGAGTTGAGCTGATATCCTACTTTAACTTGAGAATGCCGGGGTCAACAACAATGCCACCTCGGACGGAGGAAGCACACGTTTACTCACTATGACGTTTCTTGCACTCGAGACACCCGTTCCGGGACTTCTTGTGGCTTCTGCGCATCATCCTCCCATGTGCGGCCGCGCCGACGTCCTCAGCGATCTGTTTGGCTGTTGCTTCACCACAGCCGCTACACACAGGAAAGGGAGGATAGGCGAATTATATGCAATTCCACGGGGAATGAGGCCCGACTCGTACCCCTGGCACTGCGTGGCCACAGTTGCTGTCGTGACGCGTCTGCTGCCCACAGCCACGATGGGGTTTGATCGATTTGCTGTGCCAAGGCCTGCCCGGACCAGGGCCCGGCACGAAGCTGAGCGAAGCCACTCCGGGATTTGTGGGGCGGACCGGAAAATGCCGAACGACCTGGAGGCGAAGCTTATGTAGGACGGGAATTAGGTCCAACAGCCACGTCGCGAACTCAGTTCTTCCGAAAGTGTTGCATTCATGTCACCTGTGTGTCGTCTGCGGGAGGCCTGTCCCAGCGATGTCTGGGTTCCGCATTGTTCCTGTCCTGGCTCCCGCGTCCAACAAAGTCCAGGACCCAATCTCGAACTCGACGGGTTTTATCCAGCTGTGGGTGGACATTCTCTGTAGATGACAAGTCGGACTTGCTGTAATACCCTTCGCCGTCTTGAGAATCCAGCTTCAATCGGTAGAGCAAGTGCACCCTTGTCAGGTTTCTTGGCAGGCTGGAGCCATACACCTTGTTGGCGAAGACATTCAAGGCCACATTCTGCATCAAGACGATGTCCCGGGAGCGCAAACCTGCCAGAGCGCTGTTGGCAACGCTGTCGGACGGGAGCCAGTAGGTTATAGCGAAACCGGCCTTCGTCTCATCACCAACCAGCACCTCAACTAGGTGCTTCGTGGCACCCCAACGGGTCTTCACAGCCCGGGGCCGTGAGATAGAGATGATACCTACAACCAGGTTGGAGGTCATGGTCTGCGGTTGGATCTTGATAAGATACGAAGCCGAGGGAATGTTCCTGAGATCACTGAGAAGCTCGCTCCCCCGAAACAGCAATGGCCCCTTGGCAGGTCCTTCCTGAGTGCCATCCCCACTCCAGGAGGTGGTGCCGTCGCTGAGAAACGACGTCACCTGTCCGCTCGACTGGGAGATCAGTTGAGACGAGGAAAATTCCTGGTGGGCGACCATGGAATGCTCGTAGAACTGGGTCAGGGCATGTTCGCCGTCATCGCCGTCCGAGGTGAAGGACAAAGATGTGGGAGTGAGAAACTCCGGACTGGGCCCAAGGACGGAGTCACCAGCGATATCTCTGAAAATGATCGCATGCTGCTGGGAGACACCAGTCGAAAGATGCGCCTTGTCCAGCGAGAGCGATCTCCAAAGGGCATATCCTGGCGCTGAAGCAGCCGCGGAAGGCGGTGGCGTATTTGTGTTTATGCCGGCGAACCAAACGATGGCATCTTGAAATTGGGACAGCAACCCGGTTGAGCTCCAGTCAAGGGCATTGCTCTCGGGAGCTCCAGCGAAGATCAGCACCTTGGCTGACATGCCGAAGGCATGTGCGAAAATCTCTATGTTGATGTTGATGTCGATGTCGATATCGAGAATGACAAGATGAGAATGCAAGCAGCAAACAGAGCTTGCGATGCTGCACTGATCTGGTACGGCCCGGGGTAACTTGGAGGGACGGGAAAGTGGGGTAGAGCCGGGACCCCTGGACCACATCCAGGAACCCAAAAAACTCGGCCCCTGGATGCCGTCCAATCCCAACTCCTTGGAAATGATGAACAATTGCACATGCTTGGCTTCTTTCCAGAACCTCACAGTCGACACTGGAAGTCCCCGGTGCAATTCAGCTTGAGATCAGCTCCAATTTCGTGCTCTGGAATCTAAGTTGCAGATAGGAAATCACAGTGCAAGGGCTGCCACAAGGTCCTTATACTGAAAGCGCCGACGGCAGCAGGACAGTACTGTACTCTGCACCCCCTTTCGTCACTTGCACCCGGCGGAACCCAGTCTAACGTCCAAGCCAGCCTCTTCTTCCCCTAATCCCCACCTGAATCTCTGTGCTTTATCCAGAGTTGTCTGTCCACGATCCAGAGCCGCACAATGGCACCAGCACCTTGGGACGAGTTGCCAGCTCACGAGACCTTGTTTGTCTTGGTAACAGGTGGCAATAGGTAAGGTAGAAGTCTCGCCGCAGGAGGAATTGTGTCGTGTTCTGACATGATCGCTGTAGCGGGATTGGCTTCGGCATCAGCGAGCGCCTTATCGACGAGTACCTTACCACGCGATCCCTCTCCTCACATCTCGTCTTGATCCCCACAACACGAAGCATCAAGAAATCGCAAGAATCGATCAATGGCCTCCGCAAACATACCAAACAGTTCGCTGCCACGTCGAAAGCCCTCCGTGCGCGTGGAGGCCCAAACTACGACCCGAGGCAAACGACTCGGCGGGTCCATATCCTCAGTGTCCAGATCGATCTGTGCAACCTACCCTCCATTCGGCGCGCCGCAAACCAGCTCGTCTCCGGGATGCTTAGCAGTCCCAGCGACGATGACGACTTCGTATCCCTCACCGACGTCAAGATCCCACGCTTAGATTCTGTCATCTTCAATGCCGGTATAGGGGGGTGGTACGGGCTTGATTGGCCCAAGGTCTTCCACAACATCTTTACGCAGGGTCTTATTAGTGCCACAACATGGCCCACCTTCAAGGGCGCATTGAGCGGGCATGTCATCGATCCCATCAAGGGATCAAAGGGAGAAGAAGATGGCCCGAAGGTGGGCGAAGTCTTTTGTGCCAACGTGTTCGGGCATTACATCTTCGCGCGGCGGCTGGTGCCGCTCTTGACCCGGCCGAGCAGCAGCACCCTCCCGCCGGCCCGCATCGTCTGGGAGTCGAGCGTGGAGCCGGATGGGGATGACTTCTCGCCAGACGACTTCGAAGCTATCAAAACCAATGCCGCCTATGAGTCCACCAAGCGACTGACCGACCTCCTCGCCCTGACATCCACACTGCCCTCCTCCAAGCCCTATGTCAGCAGATATCTCAATATCGACACCCAACAAACCAGCAACACACAACCCCCAACCCCGCCAAAAATCTACCTCGTCCACCCGGGCGTCGTCCAGACAACACTATTCCCGCTCAGCGCCTTCATGTACTTCTGGTACATGGTCGTCCTCTACATCGCCCGCTGGCTGGGCTCGCCCTGGCACCCGATCACGGCGTACAACGGGGCGTGTGCGCCCGTATGGCTGGCGCTGCAAGAGCAGGGGTGGCTGGACGGGGTGTACGCCGAGCGCATCAAGTGGGGCAGCAGCACGAACTTCTGGGGCGAGTGCCGCGTCAAGAAGACCGAGGTGGACGGCTGGGGTTGGGAGGGCAAGGTGGAGCAGATGCTGCACCTGAAGCAGGAGCAGAAGCTGGCCGGGCGGAAGCCTGGGGCGGTGGATGTCACCGAGGAGAGACTGGTTGAGTTTAAGGAGTTGGGGGCGAGCTGCTGGCGGAGGATGGAGGAGTTGAGGGAGGAGTGGGAGAAGAGAGTTGATGCCGTTGATGCCGTGGAAAACGGGCACGCATGAAGGCTGGGGAGGGTGTGAGATATAATCATATTGTAATACTAATAATGAAGGGTGAGTGCACAGCCCTCAACTACCACTCTTCATTTACAGAAGGTATCGAGCTGTATACATCCATGCATACATACATAGAGAGTAGGTAGTACCTAGGTAGGTACATAATGATATCGAAATCCTATCCTCAAACACCAGGATTATCCATGTGATTCATATCCAACCTTCATATCACAGCCCAAACCAGTAAAAAGACATATCATCGGCCTACTCCTCTCCTCACTTTCCGTCCTCGGCGCTATCCCCGCCACTCTCTCTCCCTCCCTCGTCCGACCTGACCCTCCTGAGCAGCAACTTCTCCCTCCTCCCAAACAAGCCCAAGCACAACGGCAACGGCACCGCCGCCAGCGCCATCACAGCCGTGAAGACCAGCGCATTCCGCATATTCGCGGGCGGATCCGCCTCCGGCCCGGCCTTCAGCGCGCCCGAGATAACAATAAACACGCCGCCCAACAGCTGCCCGCCGCTCCACGCCAGCGTCGACGTCACCTCAGGACTGATGGGGTGCGTCAGCTCGACAAGATACTCGACAACGACGGGGAGAAGCGAGAAGGACGCGGCGCCGAGCACGGCCATGATCACATACGGCCCCGCGACGCCACCGCCCCCGTCTTTTGTGCCCGGCATCCAGATGAAGACGAGGTAGCACAGGCCGATGAGCGGCACGGCCACGCGGATGGCGAGCAGGTACGACTTGGTGCGGTCGATGACGGGGCTGACCACGGCCGAGGCGACCAGGCCCACGACGATGAGCAGGGCGCCGGCGATGCCGGCCTCGTCGTCGTCGTAGCCGTAGGGCAGCAGGATCTGGTTGAGCAGCGAGGAGACGGAGTTGAAGAGCCCCACGTAGATGGCGAAGGGGATGAGCAGCAGCCAGAACTCGACGTGGTTGAAGAGGATCCTGGTCGAGGCGCGCAGCGACAGTTTGGCGGTTTCGCTGGACGCGGCTACGGGGGTGGGCGGGCGAGAGGGGATGAACAAGGAGGGGACGGCGCAGACGGAGGACTGGAGGGGCGTTAGTTATACCTAAAACATGCGTGTGGGGTGATGAAAAGAAGGGGAAACCCTACGATGATGGAGACGTAGAGCACCATCCTGGAGATGTCGCTGGGCTGGTTGACCCAGAACGGGACAATGAGTTGGCCCAGGGCGGCGCCGAAGGGGTTGGCGAGACTGGTCAGCGCCGTGGCAGCCACACGGCCCCGGTTGGTGAACCACAGGTCTGAGTAGCGGGAGGGCGCGGCGAGCACAAACGGCTGGGAGAGGCCGGTCAGGATCTGGCCGAACATGACAACCCCGAAGAGACCCCCTGAGCTCGAGTGGCAGCCGGCAAAGCGGATCCAGTTCCCGGCCAGCAGCAGGGCGGCAGCTGTGACAATGGACGGCTTCGGTCCCAGGTGAAGCACATAGATCACCACTGGGGTAATGAAGGTGAAGGCGAACATAAAGGCCGTGCTCAGCCAGTTGATGATGGTCTCGGTGGTGTTGAAGTACTTCGCCGCATGGCTGGCGACGGGCGAAAAGGTGAGCCACTATTCATCTCCTTAGTCAAATACACAAAAGTCTATCCGTCTCCCACTTGGAACAAATCGAGCCTTCGTTTGCTCTGGCTCTCTCCGCCTCAGAGTGAAGAGCTGGACAGAAATGCGGCTCGATCGTAGCGTCGCTTCATGCAAGCTGAGACCAGTCGGCATGAAGCCCGCTCGCACCAACAGAGAGATTGGCTTCAATAAGAGAAGCTGGCATATGAACGGCTCGGGCAGAGCCATGACCAGAGAGCCGATGGTCTAAGTAGGGGCGGATCCTTCAACGAAACCCCCTGAGCTTACGGGGACGCCCACTCGGACGACGTTGCTCAGGAAACAGAAATCACACTTACATCCCAACTAACAATAATATTCAGCAGGGTCAACTGCAACAAGCCAAACCATCGCCGCTTGTACACCCTGTACTGGACTCCAGCCGCCGCCCCCGTCCCCACTGCACCGGAGTCCACACCTGCGTCCGCGCCCGCCGACACGGGATCGAACGGGCCCGAGCCTGTCGCGTGCGTCCTCAACGGGCCCATTTCTATTTCCACCGGAATCCCGCCAGCGGCCCCGGCCCCGTAGTTGACTGCCGTGACACCGTTGTCGAAGCTGACGCCGTGGTCACCGCCGTCGCTGGCCCGCGTCGTCGCCACCGCCTTCTTGGTCCCGCCGGCTTCATCCCCCTCCAGTTCCTGCCACGGGTGTGACTGCCCGCCACTCACCATCGTCTCAAATGCCGGGCACCTGAAGTCGCGTGTGCGACCACTATTTCAGCTGCCGTCCGTATCGCGGCCTCGGCCCAAGGCGGCTTTTTATATCATCGGCGCTGCCGCCGAGCATTTAAGGTCAGCCGCCGGGGCATCGGATATTTGGCGAGCCGAGGCGTCCCGAGTTTGAACCGGGCTGGGCTTGCTTGCGCCTTCCTGATCCCTGCTGCGATCCTTCCTCCTTTACCCCGCTTAGCTGGTAAGTTACTGGTTCCGGTACTGTGCCTACCGAAATCCGAGTCTGGGGTTGTGTTCGCAATGAATACAGACAGGATGGCCGAGCGCCGGTACAATTAAGCTACTAGGTTAGAGTTCAGCCGGCTCCATCGGACGGGATCAAGCAAGCGCCGTCACGGGTCTTGATTTCTCCCCTCCCGAATCTTGGCAGGTCGGGAGGCGTCTGGACAAGGGAATTGGGGTTCGTCTCCGCAGCGCCATTGAGGATGATGGTGCGTAGTATCAGGTAGAAACACATAACTAGCTTCCGGATCGGGCGGGTCTAGCAAGACAGTCAGCGGCCTCTTAAACAAAGACCTTATTCATGCGTCTGCCGCGGCTGAGCGAAAAGAAGCCACGGATGGCCCTTCTCAAGAATTTACTGCCGACTGCTACATCAGGCGTCTTAAGACCACACACCAAGCAGGACAAATCCACAGGTCGAAGTGTTCCAACTCTCGAGACGACGTGCGTAAAAGTCGTCGGCCAAAGCAAAGACGCGACCCACACTCCAAGAAGATCAGCCAGAAGACTGCTGTGTCGCAATGGAAGGTATCTGCTTTCGATGAACCACCGCGACCCAAAATACCCCAGGAATAACCCGCCCCAAGTCGCACAAACTGCAAGTCATCATCCGCTTCCAAGCGAGATCTGGATCTCAAGCATGCAACGTACTGTGTAGTGAAGTCTTGCCGGTCGGGGGGCGGGGGGAGGGGGAACAGGCGAAGGGTTCACTCAAGCAGCCCACCAAGACCAACTAGCCCCTCAAAAGCCACTCACTCACTCATTATCCGGACTCAACCGCAACATGCAAATCGGCCACGACGTTCTCTACTGTGTAAGGTCATAAAAAGAAAAAAGAAAAAGAAACCTGGCTGACCACTGGGCTCCGAGACCAAGAGGATACACATCCGTATACGCGCCCGAAAGTCTAAGGTAGGTAGGGTAGCAAGATCTAAAGTAGTTCGTTATGTGGGCAGCCCGTTTGAGAAATGCTGCCAGCCGGAAGGGGCTAGGCTAGGTAGTCAGGGTGGACATATTGCGACAGTATGTGGGAAAGGACTTGGTAGGACGTGAGACATGTCTTGGACGCCCTTTACCGATGAGTTCCTTGCCTTAAGTAGATCAGGCAAGAGGAAGCAGATCTTAATGATGAGGCGCAGTTGGCGCGCATGCAGCTTGGCCAGATAGGAAGCTGCATCGTCCACTGACCAGCCATCTCCGAAACATTGCCTGAAACGAAAGTGGAGAGCCCGGTGCGTTGAGTGATCTCTGTCTCTTGCGGCGTTGGTGACGATGATAGGAGGGTAATGATACAACAGGTCCAGGTCGGACAGAATCGCCCAGCGGAACCCCAGACCGCTCAGTTATACAGGTTGCTGCTTGCTCCCAGAGTCCTGTGTGTACCCCGTCTCACGATATGTGTTGCCTCGCTCCCCCACAAACAAGGAAACCAGCCCCCTCACTCCGTCTATAGGAACCATCTCCATCTATGGACGCCATGTATACAAAGAGAAAACGCTTGGATCGTGTCCTGAGGAGATGCTGGCTCTGATTGCCGATCGGGAGACGGGCGCATCGTGGGGCGGTGACCGATTTATTTGAGGATGGACCAAAGCTTGGGGGCGGCGCACTGGGTCGCGCAGTGGGCGAGGTGGAAGACTGCGTTTTGGTGCATATAGAGTCAGCAAATCCACATAACCCTCCAAGGAGACCACGGAAGCAACATACACTCCTCCACGCAGTCCTCCTTCGCACCGCCCTCGGTTGCCTGGGCGTTGGTAACGCGCTCGACGCACTCATCGAAGTGGTGCTTGGCAGGGGCGCACTGCTTGGAATTCCGGCACTCTGTAGACAGAAATCCCACCGTCAGCCTTCGGTCTTGACGCACCAGCGGTGGATGCAGCGGCGGGCATGCACGCCGCGAAGTCGTCCGGTCATCGTGAGTGTGTGCATATGCTGGCCATGGCGTAGAGCAACGAAGCAGTTCGCAAAACCTCAACTTCCTCCGCGCCAATCGCCTCGCGGCTCGGAGAGCGTTCCATCGGGACAGCGCCAGCGCCAGCGGTATCGAATGACCCACCTTCCTCCAGCTGCTCCTTGGGGTCGACGACCTCCTCCTCCTCCTCTTCTTCCTCCTCCTCTTCCGCCTCCTCCTCCTCGGCGGCGGCAGACTCGGCCTCTGTGTTGGCTTCCTCCTTCATGGACTCGGCAGTGGTCTCCTCGGTCTGTAGATAATTACGCAGCCGTCAGCAACTGTTTCACTGATTCCTAAATCTCCCCCAGCTATGCTTGCAGCAGCGCGGCGAGCTCCAGGGGTGAGACGGGACGGGATGGATGGATGGATGTCATCCCCAGCAGGGAAACAACAAGGCAGCGGAGAAAGTGACGCATAGCATACCGATTCTCTCGCCGGACCGGGAGCCTCGGCGTCGGCCGTCGCCCAAGGCGTGGCGGCCTCGACGAGGTCGGTTATGGTGTCCCAGAAACCCATCGTTGATCAAGCCCCGGAGGCGGCGAGCGGTGTCAATGGCAGAATGTTTGGCAGAGTGGGCAAGGTGCGAGCACGACGACAATCGCGCGACGTTGAAGCCTCAGCGAAAATCCGGCAGGCGAAAACCGCCCGAGCTGCCAATTGGGTAGTCCTGATTGGCTGTGCTGCTTGGCTGGCCGAGCTCCGGGTAATCCCGTCTATCACGTGCTCTGATCAGGGCTGCTTGGTTGGGTGCTGAGCTCGGATCTTGGCATCGCAACATAACGAGACCTCGTTCCCAGCGCTGGCTTGCGCAGCGGGATGATGATTACCTGCAGTGCGCGAGGAGATATAAACCTGAATGCAGCCTTTCATGATCCTGGAGCCAAAGACGGGACTTCGAACTCAAGACATCATACCCAAAAATAGCTTCAATCATACAGGTGGACAGACGTGTTGACCACGCAATATCTTCGAAGCGTTAGCTCACCAAACCCGCGCCGAAATACTGACCACAGTTGGTTTGGTCTGGAGCGCCACCAGGTAGACAACAATTCCGGAACTGGCAGTATAACCCATAGCCCATAGACTATCCACTTTTATAGTTGCTGGACTTCCTCGCAGTCTGGCAGAGCCCAATTCCTCCTCCGCTCCGTCTCCCAAGTCTCTTACTGGGCAGTCGGCCAATTCCCAGGACGATACCTCAACATTGACCGCGTCATAGCAGTGGATACCTCTTTCTTTCCTGCCCGGTGCCGCCATATCCTTTGAAATGTCACGGTATGCTGTACCGAATCTTCTGGCTGATCGTCCCACGACAGCACCCATCAACCAGCCTGAACTGGTTGACCCGTTTCCGTGGTGTACCTGGAGCGGGCCTGCGATATCTCCCACCCCGCGGGTAGCACAGGGCCCAGGGCATCGATCTGCTAGGCTGTGATATCGTGCTGGACTCTAAAGCGTATTCTAGGATGCTGGTATCAACTGCAAGAGAATTCAGCCATGACAAGAATCTCTCAGCATAAGGGCCCACCATCTTCTTGCTTGATACCATCCAGGCGACCGAGACCCAGAACACAAAATGGTGATAAACGCCGACTGCGGTTCAACAGAAGATGGCGCCTCTTCTCATTACTCATTATTCATATGCACACAGCTTCCCCTAACAACCTGCTCCGTCTCAAACCAACCCAAATCATGACTGATGGTATCAAGAGGCCGCAAGTCATGCAGGAAGAAGACAGCAGGACGCAGGAGGTGAAAATGATGGAGGAATAAGAACCAAAGGGAGAAATAAGAATCAAAGGATGGAAAAGACCAGGAGAGAGATAAGGCAAAACGTCCACAAAATGCTGATCAAGCCATCCTCGCAACCTCACTGCCTCTCTGCTTCCTCCCGCATGCGCTCCTCGTACCGCATAGCGACAGCCTGGGTCTGCGCTTCCACATAATCCGGGGGCGGCTCGTCGGGTGCGGGTTGCGGCGGCTGTTGCTGCGTCTGCGTGCTGGTTGCAGCATCGCCGGAAGCAGCGGAGGACGACGGTGCTTGCGTGCCGACTTCGTACGGCGGTGGCGGCTCGAGGTTCTGGCCCGGGATCAAGCCCAGTTCCTGGGCATGGTGCAGCCGCTCTTTGAGCCACTCAAACTTGGTCTGGAAGTCGCTGTGGCCGCCATCCCTGAAGGTGAACTTCACTTCTATGCGGGGGATGTGCATGGGGATGCCCCCTCCCGGAACAGGCTTCACGGTGCCGCCCCAGCTCCAGGGGCCGATCCAAGATGAGTGGACATGGGTGTCGGTAAAGTTCAGCACAGGCGTAAAGAAGGACTTGAAGTCCTCGCTCGGTCTGGCTGGGAGGTAGATCACCTGCAGGCCGGTAAGCTTAGCACCGTCCTACTATCTCGGGTCGTCCGAGAAATGGAGGGCTCCGGGACAACGGAAGCAAGGGCGGAAGGGCGGTGAGCTTACCCGCTCGTTCGTGATGTATGCGATGCCATTATCGCACTTGAGGGAAAACGGCTCTGCGATCTGGAGCTCGCGCGGCGTCGAGATCTCAAGGCTGACTCTCGGACGCGAGGTATGCAGGATTTTCTCGCCGGGGATGGGCACAATCTGACCATCCCGGGTCAACATGACCCAGCTATCCTCCTCGTCAGACTGGGAATGTCGAAAGAGCGTCCATGTGTGCTGCTCGGCCAAGAACTGGTCGGCCATGATCCGGCAGGAGAAGCGGCGTAGACGAGGTGGGGCCAGGGGCTTGAAGGGGGCATCGGGCAGGCAGGGGAGGGGGGCAGTTTGCGACTAGGGAGGAGCAGGAGTGCACGACAGAGGCGTCATGGGTGAAGAGAGAGTCGCGAGGGTCTGAAAAGGGCACAGCGGACACGACATAAGAGGGGGTGGCCGGGGAGCGTGGGGAAGAGCAAAATCATATGTACTCACTTTATTGACATATCGAGGAGGCGGGTAGCTGGCCGAACAGCGCTGGCCCACAGCCCGCAGAGGTGTTGTCTGGGTGTCCCACAGAGACCGTTCGATGGGGTCTCGATTCGTCAGATTTGGCCCCTCGCTAGCACATCCACGGCGCAGGGTTCACACAGTTAGCGGCACAAAGGCGTCAGCGACCAGTTCGTCCTGCGCCAGTGCCGCCTGCAGCACGCCCTGCCGGGCGAGATCTGAGAATGGACGCCTTGGGAGCGGTGCAGCGGCAGTAATATCTGGTGTGGGCCAGATTTGCTGGAAGTGCTGGCGGCCTGTACTTGCCTTCCACTCTTAGAAGCCTCTGCGCCGGGATGCCTGGGATCCCTGAATCGATGGAGATGCGGGACTTGGATGCGCCTCGGCCAACCCAACCTCTCGAGCCGCTCTGCCGGGCCTTGGCGACTTTGGGTTCTTGACGTCGTGACAGTGCGTGAACGGCGCCGGCGGATACGGCGGGTCTCGGCTGGAGCGCAATCGACAATACAAAGATCCGTTAGATGCGGTTGTGTCGGCCGCGGTGTTTCCTCTTGCTTTGGCGGGGTATTAGGTATCGGTCCCGGAACGTGAGAGTCGGGAATGGGCAACGCTTTCCCAGGGCCAGGGTGGATGGGTGCGGGCCAAGAGCCCAGGCGTGGCGTGCAATCCTGGGTTTCTTGGACCCCGCGCTAGCAAACTGCGGTGCCCACCGTGGTTGAGCTGTGGGTCGACCGTGGGACGGGGTCCTGAGCCGACATAAAGTGTCCAAAGCTGAGCAAGCTGGTGCTCCAATGGGAGGACAGAAAAGAACAAAAGAAAAGCAAAATAAGAACTATAAGAGATAATATGTAAAAAATAAATAAATAAATAAATAAATAAATAAATTAAAAAAAAGGCTTAAAGGTTTGGGGGTAACTGTAGAAGGAATACTAAGGTTAGAGGAAGTCGAATGAAGGTAAGTTGGAGCTGGTTGTATCGAAATTGGTTAGGCACTGTGTGACTAAGCTGATACTTCGTCTGCCTAAGCCAGGACAGCTCATTCCTGCCAACCAAGCTTCAATGGATCTGGCTCGACAATTGCCAATGCTCCTGTCCGCCATACGATGATGATAGAATTGGCTCGTGGGACATGAAAAGAGGATGGGACGGGACGCGACTTTCAGGTCGTATTTTCCGACGACCACGTTGAGCTTCATGTCGTGCTTTTCCCACCTTCTTGCCGCATTCAATTGGCGCCCGGCTGCAGCCGCTCTGTTACACACTTCCGCGACCCTTCTCTACCCTGGCTCACCTTGGTGTCCTTGAAAAAGACACTCGCCGCTTTAAGTTCGAAGCCCGACACCATTGTATACGGACGAACTTGCCACTCCTCGGCAAGGCCGGTCTCCCGGTTAGCGATCTATCGATGTCGGCAGTGGCCCGGGATGTGCAGAACCAGGCGTGCCCGAGCCGCGCCAGACTTTGCTTCCGACTGCTTGGACAGCTGTCAACGAAGCGGTTGGAGTCATGCTGCCGCATCATTTGCCCGCCGGCAGTGAGCCCCTATTTCAGGTATAACTATTCAGGTATGTGGCTCCAACGCTCGCTCACTTCTCTGCATTGGCGCTGAGCGGAAGGCATGCAGGGTTGACAATGGACGGAAGTCGTCTGGAAGGCAAAAGCAACTATACACCGTCGCTCAGCACCAATGCCTTCAGGGCTCTGACACGAGGCAAAGCCGTTTGCCAACCTGCAATAGAAACTGGTCCGGAACTCCCAGTCAGGAATCAGGATGCGATGTTTTCCGTGGTCTCACAAACTCAGGAGACAGCCAGCACCGGCAGTGAGCACTGAGTTCTAAGTCGCCTCCTGTCCAGTCCGCCAGTGCTCCTGGGCTGTTTGCCAGAGGCACATCTAACGGTACCGAGCCGAGCCTGCATCTATGCACTGCTCATGTTGGGGGTACACAGCATTATCGAGGTAGAGTCAACTCACGTTAGGGCTAGCCCGCATGACGTATGTACTTAATGAACAAGCATACGTATTGATTATTCGCCCAGAAGTGCACATCCCAATGAGCCGGTCGGTGCCCCTGGGTTCCGCACCCTCTCGCCGCCTATCAGTGGCCGCAATCACACACCGAGCCACAGGGGTCGGCAAGGCATTTTCCCGAAGCGTCCGGGGTTCTCCAGTCCAGTTGAAGGCTCACCGCCCGGTATCATGAGGCGAGCAAGGGTTTGCTCCGGCAGGTGGGGCATCCGTCGCCCCGATGCCTCTCCGACGACATCGTGGACATACTTTGAGATGGACACTAGGAAAGGGTCCGGACGAGCTGGCTTGTAGTGCCTCGGGATGCCGTGGGCAGTCTTCCGGTTCCCATTCATGCATGACGTCTCCCGCCTTCAACCATCGTTCCACAACCGACCCTGGCCGTACACCGGCAAGGGTCCTCCGGCCTCAGCATCGCTAGCAGACACAACCGGCCCGTTCCTGTTGTTAGCCAGCTTTCACCCGCAACCTCGCAAGCACCAGTGTCTCCCATGGTTCGCTAGCTTTGCCGTGATTACTCCCGCTTCTGGACTTTCTCCCCGGCTCTGGCTAGGCCGTGCGGGTGAGCCACCCCCTCTCATTGCTGCTGCGTCGGCCCTCCTGATCTCTCCTGGCTACGCAAATATGCTTTGAATTATCCACTTCCCCTCTTGCATCACACTCCAATCGCATCCAAGCAAGGCGAATTTCTCTCTGCGCACTGCCTGCAACTCCTCTTGCTCCGGTTGCTTCCCAAGACCAGTTATGTGTGCTGCTTCTCAGCTTTATGGAGTTGAGACACCAGAAATCTTGAAGAGGACATCGATGTTCCCATTATGTCAAGCTCACCCAATCCAGAAAGCCTCCTCACTCCGCTATGACGGGCTCTGATCAAGAGTCGTTTGGCCAAATTCCTGCTTGCCCGAAACTGAGGCCATGATAGCATAACCACAGCTACCCATCTCGTGGTGAGTTTCACTTTAGACGGCGAGGATTGGCACTTGTGCGGTGGCTGAACAAGGTGATCCCCAGGAATTATGCAGAATGATCTTCGGATTGGCCGCCAGCATTTTGTACCGTTGGGACAGAGAGACCCCTGCCTCCGACTTCATTTCCGAGAAGCTCAGGTGCTCACGTGCGTCCATAGTATGCATGCTGACATCGCCAAGTGGACAGGGGATCTGCTATTCGGAGACTCGTCTCTTTAAGATGTGCCTTCAAAGAACCGCCGAGAAGCAGCGGACATCGGCCAGCAGCGTCAGATCAAAGAGGGGTCTTTAGCTCCTGCCAACGACAAGGGGTTCAGTACCCTGAACATGGGAGGACACGCGGTTGCCACGGGGCTCAGTGTCATGCCCACCGCCTGCTCGACAGCAAATCACAGATGCCTCCGCTTCTCGCCGCTGACCCGGGCCAGAGGCTGGGACGCCGGAGAATTGCGTGTGCAGGCTTGGACACTCACTGGTTTGAGTCTCTGCGGGGAAGTAGTGAAAAGGAGGAGTCGAGATGTTCCTTTGATCAAATAGTCTCACTCCGAAGGACGTACTCCGCGGTGGCCCCTGAGATCAGCGGACCAACCAAACCAACGCCCCAGCTTGAGCAAAGACTGATCGGTCACCGGGACTGGCCAATTCTTCTTCATCGCATATCCGCGGATGAGCGTGTCCCCGACTGTCCCAGCTGATCAACTGGCCCGTT
Organism: Achaetomium macrosporum; assembly: GCA_033296875.1. Lineage (NCBI taxonomy): Eukaryota > Fungi > Ascomycota > Sordariomycetes > Sordariales > Chaetomiaceae > Achaetomium > Achaetomium macrosporum. The sequence goes on along the minus strand of MU860017.1, from coordinate 117,396 downwards.
CTGCGGCCACTTTCTCCACGTCTATGACAGCCTCCGCAGCCTGGGATTCTCATCGAGGAAGGTGACAGCGAGATTGTAAGTACTGCTCAGAAGGATACCGAAGACCGCCAAGGACACCGCCAGCTGTTGATTAATCTTCGGGAGGCCATACCCGGTAATGGAACACCCCGTCCCATGACTCAGTTACCGCCGGCCGGAGAGCCATGTGATTGGGTGTCCCTGAGGGATAACAGAGCTCTAGAATACGAGATCCCTAAAGTAGAAATACAGCCCCGACGTTGATGGATCGCACGTCGGTGGAGGGAGTGGGAAAAAGAAAGAAAGGAATATCAGTATGGTATGCATAGGCCAGGTAGTCAAGCCCTCCCCGGCCGTCTGGCAGGTGAAGTGTTGGTTTTCCAGCCGCTGGAGCAACTTTGGCTTTCTTGTCCTCTTGCTCTTCACCTCACCTTGCTCGCTTTCTTCTCTCTCTTGTTGTACTTGTCGTACCCTTCAACAGCCGTGGCTCATTGTCCACCATCTGAGTCAGGATCACGTCATGTGCTGAGATCCTTGGGTAACACAACAGGAGAGCCTCACATCTGTAGCCGCGATTCGAGAAAGAGAGCATCGGGATGTGTCTTTCATTATGCATACAGTCATAATCTTCATTACTCTCGTCTTTTCCTGACGTCGTCCTTGGCGGACGTCTCCCGGAAAGAGTGCGATGATGACAAACAGAAACATCGCCTCCTTTGCTCCCCTCTTCTCTCCCACTCATCTCCTGAGATTGAGGCATAATATCAGACCCAAAAATAGGGGTGTGATAGCAAGGAAACCCAACCAGAATCCAGCATACCCCCAATTGTTATGCAATGAACGCCCTCCGCGCTACTTTTCTTCCAACGTCGTCTAAAAACAACAACCGCCGGAGAAAGGAGACACGCGGCTCATCTTGCCACTGCCAACCATTCAGCTTTCCTAAACGGCGGTAAGGACTCGTGTAGCCCAACGCAACACCCAATAGATGGTAGAAACGACAAACCGAGATCCCCTCCTCGCCAAATTGCGGTGAGAGAATCCAGAGAGGAGGGCGAAGCTGTACAGGTTGTTCCGTCTCTCGACACATTCCAGCATCTCACGTCACTCGCCACACAGCCATTCCCAGAGAAGAACAGCCAATGGATGGTCAGGTCCATCCGTTGGAGAGAAGCGGCCACCAGCATCCCCTTACTCTCCTCCCTAACCCCCGTAGTCCTCAGCACCACTCCCTTCTCAGGACAACCACGGCTCATTAGCCCTTGTCACTCCCGATAGCATGAGATCCCCACCACCACCACCAGCAGCAGCCGCACCAACAGCCGCACCAACAGGCGGCAGGCCCAAATCAAGCTTGGGCATCTCAATCCTCGGCGGCGCATCCCTGTTCTTGTCTTTGTTATTATTAGCCCCAGGGGCCTTCTTCGCAGGCGACGCGCTCCTGCTCTTGGCGCCACCACCGGCCTTATTCTCCGGCGGCGGACCGTAGCGCACATCCCGTACATCCCAGCCATCCTCGTGCGCGGCCGCGACCCAGGTGCGCAGGCCGTCGTGGACGGCACCATAGAACTTTTCCTTGCACAGGCGCAGGCTACCGCCGAGACAGCGCTCCCAACCCGAGATGCGCAGCTCCGCGCGGAGCGCGTTGCGCTCGGCCGTGGTGGGCCCCGTGCAGGCCAGGATCGCGTTCATCAGGTCCAGGTGGCTGGCCAGGTAGTTGGTGGCGTCCCACTCGACTCCGCCGACGTAGGGCGCGGCGGGGACGGGGGGCCGTTCCTGCGGGAAGTGCCGGGACATGTAGGCGTACTGATCTTCAGTGTCTCTGTTGTCCGGGGATGAGGTGTCGGTAATGTTGCTTTGGCTGGGATTGGACGGGGCTGTTGTTGACGTCCCCGCGCTGTCCGAGCCAGGCTGGTCAGGAGAACAAGACTTGTTGTCGGCTGACGGCAGAGCAACGATGTTGAGGTTGTGCAGGAAGATCCAGAACACCTCCTTGGTGACGTTGACCACCTCCTTGCACCACACGCGGTAGGGACGCTCGCGGCGCATCTCGAGGACAAAGTCCACGGGCCGATCCTCTTCCTTCGGCTCCGGGTCCCGCAGGTAGCCCAGCACGGCCCGGGCGCGCGGGACCCGCTCCTGCGGCGTGGCGGCCTCGATGTAGGTAAACAAGATGGATGTGATGATGTTGCGTGTCGTGAACTCGCTGGGGCCCTTCTTCTCGGGGTCGAAGATCATGTGCAGCAGGGCCGGAAACAGGGTGGTGTGGATCGAGTGGAGATACTGCAGAGCCATGCCGGTGGTGCAGAGGGCTTTGAGACACAACAGGTTCTCGTGCAGTAGCGCGTCTTCGTGCTCCTCTCTGAGGGGTGTGTCAGCCAGGTACTCTTCAAGGAGTGTTGGAAAGGGGGGGCGCCTCCGGGACCTTGGTGCCAGCACAATGGTGACACCAGCAACCCGTCGGGTCCCTTTCCCAGAAACGAAAGACTAAAATCGACTGTCGAAGCTTACCTCCACTCGACTGCCATGATACGATGTAGCAGCTCCACGATCTCCTTCATGCCGCCCTGCCGGATAAACTCTTCTGTCCACGCAACTGTCTCGTTGCGAAGCAGCAGCCGCAGCTTGTGCAGCTTGCCCACCTCGACGAGCTCCGGCTGCTGCACTTTTTGCAGGTATGCCACGAAGTCGCCCGGCAGCTGCTGGCCTTTCACCTTGGCTAAGAGACTATTGCCGTAGCTGGAGGACAAGAGCCCCGGCGACGGCGGCTCGCTCACCAGACTCTCGCTCGACTTAGTCCTGAAGTGCCGGCCTAGGCTGCTGTCGCCCTTCTTCTTGGAGGGTGACGACGGGTTTGATTTGTTGCCGCTGCGGACGATGGTCAGGCTCAGACCCCGCCCGTGCTTCTTCTTGTCCTTCTTGGTAGGACTCCCGGTGTTATCATTGTTCCCCTGCTGATCCGAGGCGCCCACTCCTGGAGCAAGCCCGCTCCCTCCCGTCGTGGCATTACCATCGTGCGAGGGGGGTCGCTCCAGCTTGGCCTGCATCTCTGCCCAATCCTGCCGGATAAGCTCCATCTTGATCGTGTCGCTCAGGTTCCGCATCTTGTACCGCTGGTTCTCCGGGATGTTGCGGCGGTCTAGCATGGCCTCAAGATGCTTGTCGATGTCCTTAGGGTCAATGAAGGGCATCTCCGGTGCAGCCCTGGCAGCAGGCGTGGACGACTTGCTCCCGGAGGCCTGCGATGCGTCTATTGATGGTGTGTTGCTCTTCCCCCACGTCAGCCTCTTGGCGCGGCTATTACTGCCGCCGGAGCCAGACGATCGCGGCGTTTCATCGTCTCGGCGGGTTACGTAGGCCTGGAACGATTTTGGACGCGGCTTCTGTGTTCGAGACGACGCCGAGCCGTCGGTCCGTTCCATCCAGGGATTCTCGGTCCGGATGGGAGTCGCAAGCGGGGACTCTATCCTTGGTGAAGGCGGTCCCAAGTGCTGGCTCGCGAACTGCGCGTAGATGGGTGGTGGCGGGGGCGGAGGCATATTGGCGTGGCCTTCGCCGCCCACCGAATTGGGCGGTGATCTGTTTTCCTTGTCTTTCTCTTTCGCGGCATCGCGGGCAGCATCGCCCTCGTCCGTCAGCAACTGTTTCAAGTTCTTGATGGACTTCGGCCGCAGAAGCGATACCAGGTTAGTCGCTGACTTGGCCTTCTTAGGCTTCACCGGCGAGACGCTGCCATTTTCTCTCGTCTTCGGGGGTTTGCTCGAGTCCCTATCCCGTTCGCCAAACGCCCTCAGCGTGGTGCCTAGCCCGCTCTTCGTGGGTGACGGCGGCGCCTGATCGCCACGGTCACGCCCCCTTGGTCTCTCGGGTGACCGCTCCTGCCGGTTCTGCTGCAGCTCGCCGAGGGCGTACGCGTATCGCTCTGGTTCCATGGCGGCTGCCGCTGCCGCGTCAAAGCCGACGTGGAACACACCGCTGCTTCGGCTAGGCGCTAGGCTCTGCTGAGAGATGTGGAAGGCTCGGGTTGTCGCTATCGGCGTGAGGAGAGGGGCCGATGGCAGTCCCGATCCGTCCGAGTTGTTCCGCTTGTGACCGCCACCCATGAGCGAACGCAGGACTGACGACTTGGATCGCTGGTGGTGGCGTGGCTCGGTGTCTGCCGTCCTTGGTGTCGTTGCCGATGCCGGAAACCCGTGCACGGTGTTGAGACCAGCCATGGAGGACATGGCTGTGGTTGGTTGAACGCGTGTTGCCGCGGCAAGACACTATAACTCGGGAGCGTGCAATGTCTCAGAGGTACGCTAGGAAGACGCCCGAGGTACTGCCAATGCCAATGCCAACGCCAATGCGAACGAGAATGCTGATGGAAATGCAAATGCCTGGAAAAGAAACCAAAAGTAAAAACCGATACCGAGAACACGCCACGGAGCCACTGTCGGATGCTGCGATGCTGTACTGTACTATGCCATTGCTGTCGGAACCATGGGAATCCCAATGGCTGACCAGGAGGACCGAGGTCGTCCGCGGTAATTCAAATGCTTCACTTTGCTGGCGGGAGCTGAGACAGATGGTGCGCACGGGGAGCTGTCCCAAGTTGGGCTGAATTGGACCGAGCAAAGTCCCGAGTAGGATGACACAGTTGTTTACCGGGGCGGGTTGCTGAGCAACACATCCTTTCCATGGCAATGCGGCGAACCCACTGGTTCGGCCTGCCCCGCGGTCACCCCACTTCCCCGCACTTGGCATTTTGACAGCCGTTGGGGAGCAAACAATTTGGGAAACACCACCACAGCATGAAACAGGAGTTTCAGCAACCAATTTCTTTTCTTCGCACAAGCGCATCACCAACTCAACAAGCCCTTCTCCCGATCAAAGCCACCCCTCAGCTGCCGCTCCGGCTTGACCACCTTCCCCTGCAACACCGTAAACTTGACAATCCCCTCACAGTCCTCCGGTCGCACACGGGCCAACCAGATACACTGCGACGCCCCGACATTCCCCTCCTCTTCAATCACTTCCCGCTTCGGCAGCACGACCTCCTGGCCCTCCTTCATCAACTCCCCGCGCTTCACGTTATCCAACCCAAACGCATCCCGCCTCCTGTACACCATCACGTTGGCGCTGTACTTGTGCCCCCCCACATGGCTGATGAAGTATATTCCCACGCCGCCGGGCCGCTCGTCGTCCAGGTCCCGGTACAGCCCCAGCGGCTGCAGATGGCGCTGGAACTCCTTGCGCAGCAAGGGCGCGCTCTGGCCGCAGCGCGCGTCGCGCGTCTTTTGGCTGCACAGCAGGATCAGGGCGCGGTGTGGGCACGGCCGGGTCGTGAGCTCTCTTAATGTCGCGGGCGTCGCCTCCGGGAGCGGGGCCTCGAGAGACGGGGGAATGGAGACCGGGGCCAGCGAGGAGGTTGTGGTGGGCGCGTTGGAGATGATGGAGGCTATTAGGGTCGGGACGGTGGCGGGCGTCACGTTTTCGATAATGGTAAAGGCCGGGAGGAGGAGGACCGTGGTGGGTTCCGAGTAGGAGGTTGTGTGGTGCGGGGTGGGGATGTTGGATGCTGAGAGCATCAGGCGCTGGTTTTACAGTGTCTACGTCAGTACGTAGTAGGGAGGGAGGAAAGGTGAGTAAGAGCAGACCTACCCCGTTGCTCGGCCCTTTGGCAGCCGCAATCGCTTGCATGACGCTGCCCTTCTCATCAGCAACGTCGCGGACCCAGTCCGTCTTGCCCGTCGCAACGAGCACGTGGGTGCTCCACCCCTTGACGAACCCGTAAAGGTCGTCATCCTCGTTAATCTTGAAGTTCTTGGGGTACTTCACCGAGCAAGTGTCGCAATCGCGGTCGCAATCCTCGCCGTCCACGGCCTTGTCGACCACGGGAAACAGCTCCTTCAGGGCCGCCTTGTGGCCCGAGTTGCCTATGGCGAGCGCCTTGGCGCCGTTGATGAGTGATTTGAGAGCAGCCGCCATTGCTCTTATTGCCCCTCTCCACCAACAGCTGTTCGGTCGTTTCGTGTCTCGATTGGGGAGAAACTGGGGGATTGTTCAGCTGCCCAAACCCGTCCGCGGGATGGGACCTCACTGAAAAGGAAAAAGCCGATGCCGTGCTGCTGGCTCGACTTCGGTGATCCCTCTCGGAGCTAACGGGCTGAGGTGTGGGGCGGGCAGCACCTCTTTAGTTTTACACCAGGTTAAGCCCGGAATGACGGCATAAGCTTGTGTAAGTTGAAACCAGGGAAACGAGGGAGGGATGCTTGGGCTAGGTAAATTCCATCGTGGCTTCCAAGGAGACAGCATATGTCAGATCGATTATTGTGTCTGGGGGCTTAGTCTGAGGGGCTGCTGGAATTCAGCACTAGTGTACATGTACCGTCCTGTGTAACTTTGATGTTGCAGTAGGTCTAACTGTAGCCTCGTAACGCCGAGCGATACCAGGCTGCATTTTCCCAACAGCACAGGCATTTTGTTGGCTAGCCGGCAGCTTGCGCGGACATTGCGTAATGATCCGCAGATGACGGTCGGATCAAGCGAGTCAGGGGCCGAGGCAGCAGCTCGATGGTCCGTTGGTTATCAGATCATCAGATAGAGGCAGGCACACATCGTGGAACGTTACTCACGCACCGGAAATGCAGGTAGGTACCACGTGTTTCGGACAGGTATGGCATTATCTAGTGTCGGAACGTAATCATTTACCTCTCGAAAAGGACGGGAGGGCATGAACAACTATCGTCAGGAAACGCTGACCCCTTTTTGGATACACGGTAAACAAGCCAGCCGCCCAGAGACATGAACACACAAGTTGAAACGACTATAAACACCAACGAATCCACTGCTGCATTCATAACCAACTAACCCAGAAAACGGCCATGGCCGACCTCACTTCACATCTCCTTCCTCGCCTCCTCATAATCCGCCGCCGAGCTCCCCACCACACTCACGCTTTCCGCTTCGTCGCTCGTCGCGTCCTCGTCCACGAATGGCTGTCTCTTCTCGCTCTGTCGCCGCCTCAGCTCCCCGCGCTCCCTCATCGCCTCCCGGATCTTCCGGTTCGCATGGTCGAACCCTTCTTTGCTGTTCAGCGTAGTAAACGCACTGACGGGGAAGCCTCCCAAGCCCGACAGCCCGCCCCCAGCACTGCTGCTCCTGCTCCTGCTGCGGCTGGGAGGGCGCGTGGCGAACAGCGGCGCCTGGCCAATGTTGCTGAACGATTCGTTGCGCGGGATAGCCCTGCTGGACTGCGTCGTGCTGCGCCGGAGTGGCGGGCTGGCCGTGCCGTCGGCCCCGGGGGACGACGCGCCACTCGGCCGGCGGTAGTGGAACGACGGCCGGGTCGGCGAGACGGGCGCTGTGCCTTCCTGGGCCGTCTCCATCGACACCCCGCGGATACTGGAGTCGGGCACCAGTCTAGTTTGCTCGAAGTCGGGGAACATTTCGGGGCCGAGGGTATTGATGACCTGAGTGACCTGCGCACTAAGCTCGGCACGTCGCTCGCGGAGCTGGCCGATGCTGTAGCTCGAGGATGGGTTGATGCAGAGAGCGAGCGGCCTAAGGGACTTGAGGATGTCCATACCCACCTCGCCGAACCGCAGCGCCGCGAACGTGATGGCCGGGAAGAAGATCCAGCCGGCCAAGAACACTGCCCAAATGGGCACCCACTCGGGCACACGGCCGCCAAGGCGGTCCTGGTAAACTTTGTATGCGGTGATGCACGTGTAGAAGTTGTAGAGAACCGGCGCGAAAGCCATCGCGACCAGCAGTTTCCACGTCGCCATCACGTCCCTGCCCTGGATTTTGACCGAAGAGCCCGCAAGTGCCGTCTTCGCCTTCTGCCGGCTGATGATTTTTGTCGCGATGAACACGGGCGCGAAGAGGACAAGACCAGGAAGCACACCCGCAGAGAGAACCAGAAGTTTGGCGAGCCGGTAGAGAAATGTGATGACGACTGTCGGCCACGACATTTTGGCGTATTCGACCTGGTGGTCGCGGATGTTCAAATAACGAAGCTGCTTGTTATACTCGGTGACCGACTCTTTAAGCTTGACAATGCGTTCATCTGTCTTGTACTTTTCATAGCCCATAGCTAACCGGCGATTGAGTTCCACAACCACGGGCAGAGGCAGCTTCTTGCCCACGGGATTATACAGCCTCCTCGCCGCCTGGATCACCATCAGCGTATCATAGTCGGGCGCCGAGACGGTGACAGCGCTCAACGCAGAGTGTACCATGTCCAGAAGCTGCCCGATTGCGTCTCTCCTCTGGTTGTTCTTGTACATCTCGACGAGCTTCGTGGGAACTTCGAACGGTGGCCCAAATTCGACAACGGCCCGCGAACGGAACTTGTGGGCGTGGAAGTAGTTCATGCCAACCGGCACGATCCTGAGGCCACAATCAGGTGCCTCAGCAAGAGTCCCCAGAGCCATGATGGCAACACCCGCCTTCAGGGGAAGCAGCTCAGTGCGATCGTGACTACCTCCCTCAGGAAAAATTCCTACGCATCCGCCAGCCTTGAGACGGTCAAACACCGCCCGGTAAACCTGGGTTTGATCTATATGGGGGGCGAGCTTGTACTTGGTCCCCTCATAGCCCGGCCTTGGCCCTTTGACATCCTTGTTCAAGAACTTGCCGTTCTCGTCGATGTCGTCTCGGCCAGTGAGCTGTGTCATAGCAAGCTTGCCACTGAGGGGACGCTTGGTACGGATCTCTTCAGGTCCCATAATCTGAGCGATGTCGACGCTTGCTCCAGTTTGGCCCTTGGCAGATGGGAGGAAAATCATGCCGCCAAGCTCGGCTTGTTTCTCAAAATCCGTGCCGATTCCGCGAACGAGCGTCGGGTCGTTGATAGGATCCGGAAGGTAAATGGTGCCTTGCGCAGGCTTCGCCGAGTCCTGAGCCCGGCCGACAGGGACTGAACCGACCTGCCGAGACGCCCATCCGATGAAGCCGTGTACCGATTTCTGCGCGATTAGGAGCGAGACTCGGCGTTTCGCTTCGTTTTTGAGCGTCCGCTGCAAAATCAGCGCATCGACGAACTGCAACGCAATGTCACTGTTAGCGTACTCGGCGATACAAAACGGAGGGAGCAAGCATTGCGTACCTGGTTTGCGTGGGGAGCGGCAACAAAGAGCACGGGGCCGTGACGAGGGACCCTCCAAGCGCCCCGAGGATGGACTTCACGGAAGAAGAGATCCACCAATACAGACATCGTCCACAGGAAGGTGTCATACTTCCAGTTGCTCATGGGGTAGAGTTCCTTAGTAGCAGCGGGCGAGCTCGCGCCATCTTGAGTCGGTCGGGGGGTCTTCTCGGACATGGCAGATGATGTCAATGGAGGGCCCCGAGGGTGGAAGGGATGAGCTGCGTCTTCAACAGTCCGGGCTGTTGCGTTAACCATGAATTTGCGTGGGTATCCGGCCGCACTCTCGCACTCCCCTCTCGTATGCGGCTTTAAGGTGGTCTTTGCGTCTACAAAGCTTCTAACTGTCGTGGGACATCACCAAACGGCGACTGCGGCGGTCGTAATGCGAAACACTTGGCTCGATTAGCCAACTTGGGCTTAGCTAGCTCGATGCGAGCGTGGTCTATCGGGCGTTTAGATGGCGCGGGTTAAGCTTGTGTGCAGTCGTATGCCGCAATGTCGAACTGTCGCACAAAGGGAGGAGATAGAGCTGGTGGGGTATCAATGAGATATCAAAAAGCTCGAAGCGTCTGGCGCGATTACACACGACAACTATTCTAGATAACAATCTAGAGAAGTGTATAGCGGTGTATCAGGAGGAAGAGAGCGAACGGATGGCGGCACAGATTCAGCAAAGGCCAGGAGTGTTGGAATGCTGGATAATCAACAAGAGCATAGCGAGAATGATGCGAATGCGAGAGAAATTCGGATGCATTGCCGACTACCTAACCTACCTAGGAGCAGTCGAAATAAAGGTGGGGCCAAAGATGTCATCTATGGAAGCCGAAATCGAGGTTTGGAACATAACCCAAAAGTGGCCTGTGCACTAATGCGTGCACACCTTCCGTAGCCGAATTGAATGCCGGGTGTTAGGCAACCTACAGTCACAGGCTCGAATAGGCTTAGATCAACAGAATGATACTGCATCAATTGAGGCACAAGATGAAGCTTGAATTGGCTGTGTGAACAGTGTGTCATCTGTGTGTACCTCCTGAGGAACCGAGGGCTTCGGGGCCCTCGTCAGACCCTGTTTTGGGGTGGGTGACAAAGTCCTCCGTAGCTCCCATCATGCTTACTGCATTGGGCAACTGTGCCCAGCCCATTGAAGCAAACAATGGCAGACTCAACGCCCGCATGCATCCGCAGATTGCCTGCGGCGAGGACTAAGGCATATCAAGACTTGATATGCAGAACAAACCAAAACCGGAGAGGGGCTATGCAAAACCTGAATCCGCCGTCTTAGGCAATTAGCCAAGAGATTCGCAGATAGGGTAGTGCAAGCAATCAGATTTCCGGGCAGTGCCTGGGTCCTAATACCGTATCGGCCGGGTTCCGTCCTGCCAATTCTTATCGCTCATAGCCCCGGATTCGGACCGCTCAGGTCCATCTCGACATCCCATGCCGGCCCCGGTCATACGGTCGGTGCCCTGCCACGCGACATTTCTGCTCGCGCAGTTCTGCTGTATGGAGGTCTTTCGAGGGCAAAACGCATCGTTCCTCGGTCGATTCGGAGTGGCCGTCAGGGTGTTGCCGACGGAAGCTAGGGCGGGTGGCATCGTATCCACAACTAGCGTTGCAGTCTAACAACCCTTGCGAATTTGCATGTGATTGTGAAGAGTTTCGAAGACTCGAATATTCGTATGAGGACTAGAAGATACGTTCAGACTCAGCTGACGGTCAGGAGAGAGCTTGTACGTTCCCAGGTTACGTTCGACCATCCCGCCGAGAAAATCACCGGCAGCCAACCGGGAGATACTTGCCTGCATACACAGTAGTCCTTACTCGAAACTCCATGCGGTGCCTAATTACCCAATAACCTATCGCGAGACTTCCAGCACCAGGCAAACCAACCTCCCTAGTTCTTCCCCCTGCCTTTTCCCTTCCCCTTTCTCTTACTCCGGTTACTCGTCTCCGCGACACCCACCGTCCCCTCCTCCAATTCCCCGTGCTCGACCTTGCCCTCCTCTTCTAACTCCCGCAGCTTCTCCTGCCCGCTGATAAACATAGTCAGATCACGATTCATCTCCTTGAGCTCTTCATTCTCGGCCTTCAGCTGCTCCATCGCCTTGCTCGTCGCCTCGGCCTCGCTCTGGAGGTGCTCGATTCGCTTCATCAGCCCCGCGCAGACCTCCTTCTCCTCCCGCAAGGCCTTGCCCAGGTTCCGCGCCAGCTCGGCCGACTTGGTGGCGCGGTTCTTCTCGCGCGCGAGCTCACGCTCCAGGGAGGGGAGGGTTTCTTCCTTGAGGACGCGGTGTTCTTCGCGCAGCGCGGCGAGCTGCTTGAGCGCTTCGGCCGCCTGCGCCGAGGCGGACTCGGCCGCCGCCGAGGCTTTGGCGGCTTTGTCTGCTGCCTTGCTGACCATTTCCTCAAAATAAACGCGCTGGCTCTCCAGCTGGCTGGTGAGCAGGTGTGTATACTCCATGCCGATGCTGTCGAGTTTGGCGCGTGGGACGACATCCTCTTGAGATGCGCCCGGCGCTTGGCGGTCGTTGGCATTGTTGCTCCCCGGGAACTCGACAATCTTACCGTCGCCCTTGTCGCGGATCAGCCGGTGCACCCACATGTCGCCTGCGTAGTCCCAGACGTGCTGGGTCTCCAACTCGAGGCTGAAGCTGTGCGCCGTCAGCTTCCAGTGCTCCTTGGCATGCCCTCCGTTGTAACGCCCGCAACCGACATTGCCGCAAATTAGGCAGATCCAGAGGTCGTCGGTGCAGTTGCAGTTACTGCAGATGTTAGACACGCCTGAACCGAACGGCTGCGAGTAGGGGTTGTCTGGATCATAGCCGTCTTGGTTGGGTTTGGGGTTCGTAGCCCGGCAGACGGGACAGCCCGAGCCTTTCCATGTCTGTAGACAAGTGCAGTGAAAGACGTGCTGGCAGAGTATTGTCATCAGGCCGGTAGTGTCATCCATCCGCTCGAGGCACACGGCGCAGGTAGGAAGCTCAATAAGATTGGGGGTTGGCGGCGGAAAAGGTTTCAGCGAGTTGACAGGAGATGTAGCCAGAATGTTGCCCTCGGAAGCTTTCCTTTGCCTGCCCGTCCGATTCGGGGTCTCGACCGTGATCGACTTGATGAAGGCAACGTGACAGATCTCGGTCTATGCATCCAGAAGTCAGCAATATGCGCTTCAAGAGAATCCGATCGGCAGACAAATAACCTACCTCCACGCTATCAAACGGCTTCCCGTCGAACTCCTTCCGCCACTGCCTAGCCCTTCCAGGATCCCGGAACTTCATAAGCACCATGTACCGACTCATCCTGCTTGTCATGACCATCCGGTAATGGCTGACATCCCCCCTCCACTTCTCCCCAATGAACCCCAAGAAATCGTTCGGCGACATGTAGCTAGGAACAGCAAGGATGCACAAGACCGTGGCCTCCCCGTCACCGCCACTCCCACCATTGCCCTGGCTATTCCCCTCCTGCTGCCCATCCTGCAGCTCCGGTAAACCATCTGATGCACTCGATTCGTCTCCCTCACGATAGAGGTGCACAATCCCCCACCCGGCCTCCGTATTCTTGGTCTCCAGCGGGACGTATCTCGCCTTAGTAGCCTGTCCCATCCCGCCCAGGTTGGGTCCCAGGCTTGCCGCAGGCGTAGCCGGAGTCGGCATAGCTGACGAAGGCTCGCCCTCTTCTTTGCCCGCCATGTTCTTCCTCCTCTCGTAGGCCCCCTCTTCGTGTTCCCGCGCGGGATCAAAACTTTCAATACTGATCCTCCCAAACCGCCAGTCTCTAACCGCTGTTTGCGGGCCGATCCCGTCCGACACCCTCGGCGGCGGGGATTGTGTTCTCGCGCGATATTGGCTCTCGCTCAGCCGCACTACGTTCCGTCCGTTGTCGCCGGTGTCGTGTGACTTTCCGCGCTGGCCGCCGCAGTCGATGACCCTCGAGTTTGTCGCAGCAGCAGCAGCAGCAGCAGCAGCAGCGTATGTCCTCGCTGCACGGTCGCTGTTTCCGTTGTAGTAATCGTGTTTGTCTCCGTCGTGGCTCGCCCAACGCGGGAGTGTCGGCTCTGGACAGCGGGGGTGCAAAGGGAGATCGTCAAAGATGCTCGCGCCCGGAGAAGGCACCCAGACGTCGCCGTGTCGCGCGGAGTCGTCAGTAAGGCTGTAATTTCCGTTTCCGGTCGGATCGGGCGTCGCGTACAGCTCGAATTTGAGATGGTAGTAATAATGCGGCGGCATAGCTAGCGATGAAAGTCGTTGAAGGACAGCAAAAAGATAGTGGGGAGGTTCTCAAAGAGGGGTCAAGGAGGCAGTAAAGGCTCTGATTCTCGAATCTTACGTGTCGTCTCAAGAGGCATCATCGTAAGGTACGTGATGTTCCACAACTGCCTCTGTCATGGCTTTCGCATCGCAGGAAGGAACTGACTTGGGACGGTGCGTGAGGTATTCCGTCTAGGGGGCAGTTTCACCTCACGCTTGGCTAGATGCGGGCGGGGTCGGCATTAAGAGACACGTCACGATCACCCCAAACACGCATGATCAGAATACTGAAACTCAACGGAAGTCATTCATCGTTGGTATCTCATTGCCAGCCCATCGTATCATAATGCTAGAGAAGTTCAGGTTCCATTCTGGCCGCGCGTGGCTGACCATCCCAAACCGCTGCTACCAATTTCCCATCCCGATCCCCGGAAACCAACCGCTTACTGACCGCCACGGAGACGGAGCACCAAGTGCAGGGTGCTCTCTTTCTGGATATTGTAGTCGGAGAGCGTCCGGCCATCCTCCAACTGCTTACCAGCAAAGATGAGACGCTGCTGGTCAGGCGGGATACCTTCCTTATCCTGAATCTTCGACTTCACGTTGTCAATCGTGTCCGAAGATTCCACCTCCAGAGTGATCGTCTTCCCTGTCAGGGTCTTGACGAAAATCTGCATGCCACCGCGAAGCCGGAGAACCAAATGCAGGGTGCTCTCCTTCTGAATATTGTAATCGGACAGAGTCCGGCCATCCTCCAACTGCTTGCCAGCGAAGATGAGACGTTGCTGGTCAGGAGGGATACCCTCCTTATCCTGGATCTTGGACTTCACGTTGTCAATCGTGTCTGACGACTCGACTTCCAACGTGATGGTCTTCCCTGTCAGGGTCTTGACGAAGATCTGCATACCGCCGCGGAGACGGAGGACAAGATGGAGAGTCGACTCCTTCTGGATGTTGTAATCAGAAAGGGTGCGGCCATCTTCCAGTTGCTTGCCGGCGAAAATCAGGCGCTGCTGATCAGGAGGGATACCCTCCTTGTCCTGGATTTTCGACTTGACATTGTCGATGGTATCCGACGACTCCACCTCGAGGGTGATAGTCTTGCCGGTCAGAGTCTTGACGAAAATCTGCATACCGCCACGCAGGCGGAGGACGAGGTGGAGAGTGGACTCCTTCTGGATGTTGTAGTCGGAGAGGGTGCGGCCATCCTCGAGCTGCTTGCCAGCGAAAATCAGGCGCTGCTGGTCGGGAGGAATGCCCTCCTTGTCTTGGATCTTTGACTTGACATTATCAATGGTATCGGAGGATTCCACCTCAAGGGTGATGGTCTTGCCGGTCACTAAATGCATAAGTCAGTATCAGTGTTTTCTGGTGCGGTCGAGGTCGGTTTGCGACCGATCCGACGCCGGCATGATAAGGACGGCTTACAGGTCTTGACGAAGATCTGCATGCTGGGCAAGTGTTCTTCTTGAGGATAGTGTGATGTTGCTTTGTTATGGGTGTCTCTCTCGATGGCAGATCGCAGATTTAGAAGGTTGTTGATGGAAAAGAGAAGGATTCGGGTGGAAACAGGAAGAGAAAGAGTCAACTTAAATAGTCGGGTCGTTGGCAAGCAGGTTGGCAGTCGGGTGGCAGGCTCGGTAGGCTGCCGCCGAGAGCGGGGCAGGAGGCGGTCACGACTCACGACTCACCTAGCGCAGGGAAGTGGAGCGAAGCCACCAGAATGGCCCAGTCAGATGGCTTATTCTAAGGCCAGCCTCGCCGCATAGTCGCATTGCCACATTCGGAGGGTGAATAAGCAGCAAAAAAGATTCGTGTAGTCAAAGAATTTTCCCTTTTCCGTAAGATCTGACTGCTGCTTATTACTGTGCGAAGCAGTTGGGCTCTTTAACTGTGGTGTATACTACTTCACCCACAGCTGATTTCTTGAGTTCAGCGGCGCATCGACAGTAGTCCTAGACTGCAACCTTGCTGGACCACGCCACCAGGCCTGCCCCTGCGAAGCGGTCTCGGCTCCGTGCTCCCCGCATTTGCCGATAAGCCAGTGACGTGGTCGGCGAGAGACGGCCTGCTCAAGGAAAGTCGACAGATCCCCGATCCTGTGGCCATGAAGACCGTCTTTTGCATTTAAGCTGCTCAATATTATTGTACATTCATCGGTCGGCCGAAGAGAACTGCGGAAGCTCAGGGCAGGACTGAAGGGGATGAGCTTCGGGGTTCTCGTTGATCTGGTTGTGCCGAGCGGCTTCCGGGCGGTCAACCTAGGCTGACCAGGGGCATGCCGAACGATCGAATGGCCCCTTGCGCTCATTCAAAAGGCCCGAGGACAGAATCGCGCCTTCAGCGCATAATTCAAGGGCTAGAACAACTTCACGACAAGTTACCTTAGGTAGGTTGAACCCGAAGAAACATGACCGTGGCCACCTACTGTGCACCGTACCTTTGCATGTCCTTATCGCAAGTCGCGACAGCTCTGTCAGTTGGCCCCACAGCTCCATGCTGGTTGGCACAGATAATCCGTACTTCCTCACAAATCGGACTCCAGCTGAGGATAAAGAGCATTGGGACCTTGAACACACTAAGCCCAGAATATCATGATGCCCAGCTAGATGTGGGGGCGTAGTCTTTCAACAGTCGCTGTGCAGATACACTATTGACGATGCATTTCTGCTACCAAATCGCGCCATTCTGCACAGCGACCGAAAGCGAGGAGAGCTCGTTGTCTGATCGACGTCATCGCTCCGTTCGCTTCTGAGACCCCACAGCTGGCGACCCTATCGGGCACGCCGTGGTCGAGTGCTTCAAACCTTGTGCACAAACCATGAGCGAAGACAAAAGGGCAGAGGCTAATCTCTATGGCGTGGTGGAAGATTTTGCGAGCTCTTATATCCGTCAAGATTTTGACATGTCTCCATGCCCTTATCCTGGCACGGACAGTCTTGCAAAGCTTGTAGTAGCTGTGACACGCTCATTCCTCAAGAGAGCGGATTGTGAGATTGTGAGGCGGTGCTGTCACCCAAACACCTCTACCCATGCAACACACCTGGCTGAATAATCGCCAATGTAGCAGAGCTGGGAAACCAATCTTTGCATGATACTGTATTTGTTGGCTTACCCGGCGTGATGGAGGGGCGGAAGCAGTTCACAGGTCCCGGAAGTGCCTGGCTCAGGGGTGCTCAATTCCGAGATCGCTCCGTCGCGAAAGACAGCAGCAACATGCAGAATGACCTTGGAAATTACACAGCGCCGACTTGCCGGTGCGAAAAGAGCGCGAGCATGTAGACTGGGGCGTTGGAATCTTGTGTACGTGAGTTCACCTCTAAAGCTCTGAAGTCCTTGCATTGCAGGAAAGGGGCAATCGGTGGCTTGGAGTCAAGGTGGGAGCTATTCGATGCTCACGACACATCACATGTTGACGATTGCTTCGACTACAGTCAAGGGTCCAGACAACCACTCAATTAGAAACTCAATACCCTTTCCAATTCACCTGCCATTTCCTACAGCCAATCCCTACCACATAAGCTAAGGTAGTCGTGTGTTTAGGGGTGCCTCTTGCCTCTGAGGAACAACACCTCTCAAACAAACGCCAAATTCCATGCAACATCGCTTTTCTATATGCTCTGACGTTTCGTCTTCGTGACTGCATTTTGCATGATGTTTCGAGCAGAAAAAGATTCATATCAAGAGCATCTCCATCGGTCAATTCCTCGCCATGCGCCCTTCCCGTCCGTGTTTCCCTTCGAATCACCCTCGTGGCATCAGGATCGTCGGTGCTGTTGAAACGGGGCTGTGTGTGCTCTAGGTGTTTGCCTAACAATGATAAAGAGAGAGAATAAAACTGTGTGTGGGTGGGAGCGTTTGGTCATAGCTCAATGCCTTTTTTCGTCATGATGGACGTCAGTCGTTTCGTACATAGCGTAGCCCGTATAGGAGCAAGCCCCAAGAGAGAGTCGAGAAGATGAAAATCGTAGCGAGAGTCATGTCGGTCGAGCAGAAGAGAAGAGAAAAAACACGGCAGAACAAAATAACGCCTTCGCTCAGCAGCAGGGCAAAGATCAAAACAACAGATAGAAAAGCGGAATCATTGCCCTCGCAGGTTGAGACAGGATATTATACCATCAACGACAACGGTGGTATCGCATCGTAACGGAATAGCATGTCGGAGAAAGGGGGGCGGCATCTAGTTAGACCGGATGACTAGCTTCGAGAGCAGCTTGTTTGATAAAGAATCAAAGTCGTATCGGTCGAACTTGGAATCCGCACGCGTCCGTAGGTAGGCCTCTGCGTGATGGGTTAATGCGTGTGCCCAGGAGTTTAGGAGCAATTGTTAAAACTCACCATGCTTGATGACATGTTGCCGCACCTCCGTCATGGCCTCGCAGACAGCAGGGTTGTTGTTGAGCAGCTGGCCATGTCTCCGAGTATCCCACTCGGTAAAGGCGGGCAGCTTCTGCGAGATTGCATGGAACAACCCGACGATGACACCGACTGGCACGGTCTCCATGTCGGTGCAGAACTTCTCCACTGCAGCTGGGTCGGGCACGCGGTAGTGGCAGTCGAACTGAATCTCCTCCCAGACAGCCAGGAGTATGGAAGCAAGCATGAAGATGGTCGGCCAGTTCTTCAGCCGCTCTCCGCTGTAGACGCTCGAGTAGAGAGCTGACAGCTCCTCCAGGATATCCTTCTGGAGCTCACGCCACATGTCGGCCATGGCGCACTTGATCTGGAAATTGATCATCACAGGGGCGACGACCTTTCCGTAGTACTTTGAATCTTCGTCGTCGATCTGGCCCTCCATTGGTTCCTCCGACGGCGGCTGCTCGACCATGGTGATGTGCAATGTAAGATTGTAAGCCACAACCAGCTTTAGGGCTTTGCGGATGACGGGTAGCCGCTCCTTGGTGTAGAAGCGATACGCCGTCTTGAAGATCTCAGTGATGAACGGAGTACCCTCAAAATGGTCGTCGATGAACCGTTCAAAGCCCTCATCGATGTGCTTGTCGAGATACTCGTTGAGAGCCTCCATCGAGATGCCATCCTGACCAACGTCAAGACGTTCGGTGCGAATCTCAAAGTCGATGGGTTCCTGATCTTGAAGCGTCGACTCAACCCAATCGACCTGGAAGCAGCTGTCGTCCGCGACGTAGACCTCGCGCACCATGACGGGGAGGCAGAACCCGTAGCCGTGCGTGATCCACATCAGCGTCTCCTTTTGCGCGAACCCCTTCACGTTGAAAACAGACACACCACGGCCGAGATGCCGCTCATAGTCGGCCTTCCAGTCCTTCATGAAGTACCCGATATCCTTAATATCGATACGAGTGCACGGGACCTGCCACAAGCGAGCGTGAGAGGGCTGGCAGCCGGCGCAGGGTTCACCCTTGTCACACGTCTTCTTGAGGAACTTGCAGCGGAGACAGGCCCTGAGTTTCCGGATCTCGCTGGCCTGCTTGCGCTGCTCCGGAAGCAAGGGCCCGCGCCTCCGGCCCACCTTTTTCTCGCCAGTGCCATCCTTCTTCCCCGTCGACGTCCTCCGGATGACGGGTTTCGTGGCCTTGGCGATAGGGCTTTTCCTCGTCCCCGAATTCCGCCTCGCCGGGGGTGAAGTAGAGCCAGAGCCACTCGAGCCACTGCCAACGACGGGCCTGGTGGTCGACACAGTCTTGATGGGCATGGGCGCAACGGCGGCAGAGGGGCTGATGAGCTCCGAGGAGGTTGATGGCTGATGGTGGTGGTGCTCTCCGGGCAGGCAGTTTCGATGGTTGCTCGACGGGTCGACGAAGGAGTCGGAGGCTGGCGAGTAGGGAGAGTAGGGGAAGGTCACCTCCTCATAACTGCCAAACTCGAGCGAGTTGGCGTCAGACGTCGACAGGTCGGAATTGGTCCGTAAGTGGAGCGTTTGGCTCGGGTTGAAAATTGCGGCGTTTTGTGAGTGCTGAGTCTGCGGGAAGGTGTCAGAGCTAGGATACATGTCCACCGATGTCCAGCCATTGTCGCTGCTCGAGCCCAGCGACAGGACCTCCAAGTAAGTCCCAGTCGGGGAATGGCTTCCAAGACTCCTAACACGGGGAAGCCCGTCTGCCTGGAAGTTCAGGGCCGGTTCGAAATCCTGCCAGTTCGCCATGCCCGACCCCCACTGCATAACCCGAGAGGTGGTATCAATCGGAGACATGGCGGGGAACGGGGATTCCAGTTGGAGCCCAGCATCAAGCGTGGCCTGAGTGGTTGCCGGAAGGTAATCGATCGGGGCGGGCTGGAAGTTGGGCGTATATGGGTTGAAGCTGATCAGGGCCGAGTCCTGGATGAACTGAGAGAGATCGGCAGCGGGCTGTTGCTGAGCCTGCAGCGGAAGAGCCCCAGACCAGTCCGGCATGAGCCCGGCAGAGTTTGGGTGAGCAGTCGTCTGGTACGGAGACGGCTGCTGCTGGAGAGGACTCGACATGGTGCTGCTCTGGTGCCCCGGAGAATGGGCGCTCTGGTCACCCGGGGACGAAGGCGTCACGCTGGCTGAGTTGGGCGAGTGAATCGACACCGGCGCACTGACGGTTCCGGTCAGATCGAGCGGCAACCAGCTCGTCACCGGGCTCAAGCTCTGGCGGTTTGCTTGCGGCATGGTGGTCAAGGCGGTTGAGGTGAGGTCCTGAGCCGGTGCAGCCGAGGAGACGGCGGAATACGAGTACCGGTCGCGGTGGTCAAACACAAGCTGCTCCAACAGTGCGGCTTCCCCCCCAGCGGCGTTGAACTCGTAGCTCATCTTGCCAAAACCAGGAAGGGGCAATCGGAAGGAAGAGTCGGTGAAAACGGGATTGGAGGATATTCGGGCGTATTGTAGCGCCGGGGACACCGCTTTTTCTCTATGTAGATGTCAAGTCGGTCAGGAGGGGTTCATGACAAGCATCGAGCGCTTCTGGAGTCTTTCTTAGAAAGGGACTCCGCCGCGCACGGGTCCTGCGCTTTCGTCGACGTTATTCGGAGGAAAGGGAAAGGAGGCGACGGTTGAGTCCGGGGAAAGCGTACGGGAGCAACCCTATTCGGGCGTTGCGAGAACGTGAGAAAACACTCGCTCAGTCGGGACCCGGAAGATCGCTGGAGTCCTGACAGGGAGAGGTGGAGCGCAACGTCCCCCCCTCCTCGCGAGTTGCCGTCCCCCTCTCATCCTGTCGGTTGAAGAGGCGGTGAGAGTGCATATTCGCCCCGGTCCCGGGTTGCTTCCTGATTGGAGCTTAAACCCCGGGATATGCATGTGATGGGTCCTTGCAGGCCTGTCAGCCAATCATCGTTCGCCAGCGCAGGCCGCTATTGGTTGGGACGGCAGCCATAAATCGTTGCATCCAGCGCCGCCGCACTGTGCCGAAACCTTGGTCCCAGCCCCGCCTGCTGCCGACAAATGTTCAGTCACGTGCCAGATTTCAGTTAAGTGCATATTCCGACATTAGAACACACACCTCTTATCTGAGAACGATTCCAAAGGTTGAAGATCAGGCACGTTTCAGGCATCCATGGATGTACCTCAGGAGTCAGGTCAAGAACGCGATTCATTGCTGTGTTGTCTTGCCATTGTTCGAGGGAATTGCTGATGATGACTCCAGTCTTCGCATCGAGCCCCGGAAGGAGATTAACCTCGGTCGGCCCGTTACCGGTAACGTTAGAGCGACTTGTTGCGCAGATCGAGGTGCAGGCCGAAGAGGTCTCCCATGTGCGACAGAACAACACAGAGGAAGCACATTGTGTGCGTTCTCGAGATATGCGTTGTGCAGCACCCTCTTCAGATCGCTTCTCGAACCTGACAGGTTTGCGGTTGCCAACCCAAGGCAGTGACTGCATGGTGCACGTTGTAACGGCTTCTGTTGTAGTGCAATGCAGCCCTGTTTGACAACATCTTGCACGGTGCTTCTCGGCTTCTGCCAAATCAATTCTTCAGCTTGTGTCTGCCAGTTCTTCAGCGGAGGCCATCGCGCTACTGTGTAAAAGTAGGTATGATCTTGTGTAGCCAGTCTAGCGATACACGCCTCCGCTTTGTCGTTGGAGGATCACAAAGTTGCCTAGATGTGAAGTGGCTTGTGGACAGCAAGACTTTGTCTTTCGGGCACTTGACCAACCCTTCGGTAGGACTTCTCAGAAGTACCCAGTTGTCGCTTTCTCAAGCACACTGAGTATTGGACACTCCCAAGGATACCTTACTCATGGTGATAGGAGTGCTGCCGAGATGTAAGGTACTCCAGTGATTTATGTATTACACTTAGCACCTTCTGGCCAGAAAAAGCCGTACACCAAACATCAAGACGGAGCGAAACTCACCAGTACAGTACCTTAATTATCTCATTCCTTTCTTTCCTTCCTCTTCTTCCTGCTCCTCTTCTTCCTATTCCTCTTCTTCCTATTCCTCATCTTCGTTCTCTTTCTTTCAATTTATTTTCTCTCCTTTCTTTAAATTTATTTCTATTTAGTTGACTCCTTATTGCTCAAACTATCAGGCGCCTTAGTTTGGTATATGGCCTCTTTAACTATAGGAGAGCCTGGTTTTAAGTAACGAGTAAAAGCGAATAGAACTAAATTAGAAATAGAAAAGAAAGAAGAAGAAGAAAAGGAAAAAGAAGCAAATCGTTCTGTCTCCCGAGCTGTGAGTCTGGTAGATATCGAGGATGTTTGGTGTATGTACGGCCTTTTTTGCCCAGACGGAGACTAGATAGGTATTCCGTCCACCGTCAAAGACATCTCGCCCCTAACTCCAGTACGGATAACTATATTAGCGCCATACTCCGATGGTCGCACTCATGCTTGGAAAGGATTCGGGTATTGGCTGCGTGCGTGTTGTCCGTTTCTTACTGTGCACTAGCTTGATCTGCGCCCGGCCAGGGTAGCACAGGTATCCACAATATACCACCCTCCACACTTGTTAGATCACTCCCGAAGGTTGGACCCTCACTGTGCCTCAGTTCATAGTTGACTCGTTGTCTGTATGTATTTGAGCTTGGAGCCCAGTTTCAGCGCATCTTTCAAACTATATTGGATCTCAGGAAGCAAGAAAGGAGGTGGATTTGGTCGATCAACCGTCGAAGGGAGGAGTGTCAGCCCGAGTCATTGCCAATCTTCCCGATAGCCAGACAAAGCTCGCCGGAAGGACCGTGCATGTGGTTACCTCTGCAGGCCTCTTATCGAGGCCAGAGCTACTGTGTAAACGTTGCTAACCTAGAACGCGCTTGTAGGCATTTGTCCAGAATGTTACAAGGTACTGTGCGCTTCAGACTCCTCCTACGTGGGGCCTTGAGAAAAGCCTCCTCAAGAACTCCACTGGGTACTTGTATCCTCGCCACAACCTTCCGATATTCTCGCACGAGAAGGTGACCATCGGGGACTTCGACACCTTCCTCCTCGGTGCAATGAATGTCACCCAGATAGGGGAAGCCACTTCTCGATCTCAGTCATGTCAAAACAGGGTTCCAGCCCCAGGATCAAAGAGGGATTGAGACCCCGGTATCCGGACCCGTCGAGGGGAACTAACGATAGGAGGAAACTCTGCCACAAAACACACAAGACACGCAAAACGCCGTTTGTTCGCCTGCTTCCACATGACAGCCGCGTTCTCACCTCCTTGTTTCAAGGCAGCGGCATTGCCATGACTTGGATTGGTAGGTTATGCACATGTGGGCTTCACACGCGCAGGAGATGCTCCAACGGTCGCTCAGGGTCAACCTCTGAAGACCGTCAACAGGGATTTGTCGGCAGTCCAATACGGGTTTGAATTGACCCCCGTGCATCGATCGGGGAACCTGCCGGACCACCGAACCCAGGTTTCTCGGAGGCTCTAAGCCTACACAGTAGACTGACTCCCGGTTGTTGACCGCCCGGAGAGACCGCGGTTTTCCGCAGTCGGGCCCGGCGTACCCTCGCAGACTTGCCAAAGCACTTCAGCATCGTGATTGCGAAGTGCGAGGCTAGTACGTATGTTCTATCAATGCGGGAAAGCTAGATTCAAGCTCAATTGGTTCTCTCGATAGACTTCTTCCCTCATGGATGTGTGCATAGTGTACGTACAAATTTATGCGGAAGACATGCACAGCTTTGTCCGATGAACCCTGCATGTCTCAGAGCCCCGCAAGCGGTTCACATGGGATAAGGACGATCGGTGGGATCTGCCGGGAGCAATCCGGCGGACTCGGCAAGATCCCCATGAACGACAGGTAGCTTACCCAGATCTGGTGAAGAACCAAAACACTCGGACGACGAAACGCATCATGGATTGGATCCTATGGTAGTTTAAGTGGCTTTTTAGGGGCGGCTTGACCTTCAAAATTCGAACTGCGACCCTGCCTCGCCCCCGGATCATATGGGCCGGACCATCTCCGGCTGGGCAACGTCACAATGTAGCTGGTTCTTTCTGAGCATGTCGGTGGCCGGATGAACAAACAGGATAACTCTGGGAGCCCACTTCCTCATCGACCGTCACTCGACGGACTGTCATTCAAGGACCGTTCGGGGAGGGTCCATCAGATCGGGATGTTCAATCCCCAGGACTTTCTGATGTTCGGGCGTGATCTCAACAGAATTTCGCTCGAATTGAACTATTATATTTTGTGTGATATGTAATACGGCCGTTGATCCTATACTCGGTATCATTCATCCTATCCTCAATGAGTACTCGAGCAGGTTTCGACCGCATCGACGGAATGACGAGATGGCAGATTCCTGTGGGGCCCCTCGTGACTAGATAACAAAACAACATCGAAGGCACGAATGTTGAAATGCTCGTATTTTATCCCTACTGACAAACACATGGGTCGGAGAGAGGGAGGAGCAGGAAAGAGAAGTGGAATTTCAGGAGGAAAGAGAATCGCAAAGGACCCACATTCCAGATCTAACGTCACAAAGTCTTGGCATCTGGCGCCCATGTGAATGCATTGCTGGAGAGCCCAATCACATCAACTCGGATGCTGCAAACATCGAAACTTTCCATTTCTGGCATGACAGAATAATGTTAATGGGCAAGCAGTCGCAAGTATTGTTCCGCCTGTCTAGACCGTTCCGTGTGAAGACGCCGTGAACCGCGCGCCGCTCAGACAAAAACGGCACAGATGCGTCCAAAAGGCGTTGCCTTCCCGTGGAAACAGATGGCGAACCGGCAACGGCCTCCGCCAGCCTCAGCAGCAGCACGGCAACCCAGCCCTGACAGCGACACAGTGGACGAGGAGATAGTGTTCGACAGGAAAAGCCTAAAACTCATGATTCCAGACCTTTTCACACAGCTTCCCCCGGTCAGGGACGCCCTGGTCACAGAAACGTCCAGGGTCCAGGAGGAGACCGTCTCCGTCTGTCTGCCCTCGCTGAGTGGAGAGGATGAGAGTCTCGAGTATAACGAGCACGGAGTGCCGCGACTAAGCCGGGAGAGACACGTCAACTTCCTGAAGAAGTCTTTGGGAAAGCTACCCGGTGCGTATGTGGCCGCCGACGCCAGCAGACCATGGTACTTGTACTGGTGTCTGTCGGCGCTCATGATGCTCGGGGAGGATGTGACATCCTATCGGGAGTCGGTGGTGGAAACGGCGCGCTCGATGCAGAACGATTCCGGAGGGTTTGGCGGTGGTGGCAGGCAGCTCTCGCACATGGCCACCACATACGCAGTGATTCTGGCGCTCGCGCTTGTGGGAGGGGAGGAAGCATACGAGGTCGTTGACCGGAAGGCCATGTGGAGATGGCTCTGCAGCCTCAAACAGCCAGACGGTGGATTCCAGGTTTGCCTCGGGGGCGAGGAGGACATCAGGTACGCCGGGATATGATCCAACAAGAGTCAAAGCCCGAGTTAACCTCTGGGGAAAAGGGGGGCGTACTGCGCAGCCGTTATCATCACCCTGCTGCGTCTTCCACTAGATCTCACGCCTGAGTCTCCCGCATGGACTGGAGATAGCAGCGTGAACCTTCTGACTGGCGTGGCCGACTACGTTCGACGATGTAAGAAGGAGAAATGCGTGGGCCGGCCGTCCCAAGGCACATCGCTGACTCCGCGCAGGTCAAACGTTCGAGGGCGGCATCTCAGGCCAGCCAAACGCGGAAGCACATGGGGCGTACGCCTTCTGCGCATTAGGTTGTCTCGCACTCCTGGACCACCCAGCTCGCACCATCCCAAGGTATGCAGCATCGGCGGGGGTGCACGCACTCATTTAGCCATCCACGTGTATGTGGCAATACCACACAGGATGCTGACCAGACACCGCAGCTATCTTGACGTTCCACGACTGATCGCCTGGCTGTCGTCACGACAGTATGCGCCCGAAGGGGGGTTCTCCGGTCGGACTAACAAGCTCGTCGACGGCTGCTACAGCCACTGGGTTGGGGGGTGCTTCCCTTTGATCGAGGCATGCCTTGGTACGTCCAGTAGCCGTATTACTGGGGATGTGGCCGCAGGCGACCCGGCCGCCGCCAGCACGACCAGTACGACCAGAAGCAGATGCAGGCTCCCGCCAGCAGAAGAGAGCCTATTCAGCCGGGAAGGCTTGATCCGGTATATCCTCTGCTGTTGCCAAGACCAGTCCAAAAGGGGCGGACTGCGCGATAAACCGGGAAAGTGAGTACCATCCTACCTTACCTCCTTCATTTTTTTTTCTCTTGCTTTCCTCTCCCCAGGCCTGCCCCGGCCTCCCTGTTCCGCGTGACCAGTCAGGTGCAACATGTAGTGCTCATCCTCTTCTTTCTCCCCACCAGAAACTCAGACCCCTACCACACCTGCTACGTGCTATCGGGTCTCAGCTCAGCACAGCATCAGTGGGAACTGGACGAGCCCGAGGAGACTGCAGCATCGGAAGGAGCAGCAGATGCGGTGTGGGCCGTCCTACCGTATCTCGACGGCGTGCAGATCTTTGACAACAAGGACCGCGTCCGGCCGATCCACCCGGTCTATGCCATACCGCAGCAGAATGTGCGAGCTATGAAGGAGTACTTCCAGCAGAAACAGGGATTCTAAGACAGCTTATCGGAGTAGCTTCTAGAAGGACTTGTCTGGGTTCAAGTACATGGACAGATGAGGTTGGCGAACTTCACGGCTTGCTGATCCCATCAGGGGGGAGTAAATGAGCCCTCAGCCTTGCCAAAGGGCAGATCTTCTTCTTGTGGCTCGGTACTCCTGTCCTTCTGGTCCGATTAACTGTGACGTCTCGAGGTTTGCCACAGTCATATCGCCGCCCATCAAGGCCTTGCTACACAGCTCGCCTCCTTCCCACAGAGGCGAACGAGGAGGGGAAGGGGCTATCTCCCTGGAAGCTCACCGAAAGCCCCGGGTATCATTAACGCTCCAACTAGTCCCTTCTGAACACCAGCTGCAGCAAGCATCATATATCGAATGCAGCAGAGGCATGTATGTACAACTGACTCGACGGCGGTAATGCAGGCGAAAAGGGACCTCTTGCCCGGGCTGAGCATGCTGCGTACCACCTTGTGTATGATATCAGGTGGTACATGTGTACAGAGGTACATGGAGGAGGCCATAAGCAGCAGCCAAGCTGCAGATGTGCATCTTGATCTGGATATACACACGCATGTGCCAAGGAATCACCGTCAGGCCTCTTCTTCCCTTCACATATCGAAGTGGGTGTGGTGTGTGAGGCAACTGGGCTGATGTCTGCAGATACAGGAGGCTCGCCACCTGCTCCTCCTGCTCATGCAGGATACCCATCCTGCGTGCCATGAAAAAGCCGCGGCGAGTTCATTCGACCATCCCGTGTCTACTACGGCGGATGAACCTGTCAAAGCACATGAATGACCCGCCAATCCGGACCGCTGCTGCTACGGTGGTCTGGCCTGGGAGGCGTTCACCGCGGTAGACGCGAATTATCTTCGGTTGGGCACCTTTACGACTCCTTGGGTGTTCCTGTCGACGACCTGCCGCGGAAGCCGATCGGGGTCGTAGTAGATTGAAGCAAGGACCTGACCACTGTTGCTCTCGTCTTTGCCGGTGTCGAGCTACATGGATGCTTAGCTGCTTCTCCCCATCCTCCTTATCCATCGAACGCAGTGGTCCCCGAAGCGTCTGCAACACTGGGCCGCGAAAATGGGCCTCGGGATGGATATCCGGATCACGACCGCCAGTGAACACTTCTCGACTCTCCAGATCTTGGATAGAAAGGTTGCATGGCAGCAGGCCTTTTACATGCACGCAGGCGGTACACAACTCCTGTGGTGTAATCTACTCGAGGATTATGTGAGCAGAGGTCTTAATGTATTGCCTTCGAAAAGAAGGCAACCGAAGAATGCTGCGTGGTCCAGCGACATGGAAAGCGGCAGAGAGACGAGGACAAGGGCCCGAGACTGCAGCGCCCCGCGCGGTCGATGCCGCTACCCTGTTTTCTCCTTGCCCAGCGGTGCGATTTTGTTCCTGTTGATTTCCGGCTGCAAGTGATCAAAGACGATTCCGGGCATGTATCGATCCCGTCTGCGACTCGTCGCTTGCCCTCAAAGGCTCAGTTAACGTTATGACGTTGCGGGGACGGGAGCGCTGCAGTGACAGGCGATGGAGGGGTTAATTCTGCGCCTCAGTAACACCGGGTGGACTGTCCCTCCTTCCTCCCGCCCCACGATCGAGAAATTGTTTACACTTCGGCCTCCCGTTCCCGGCGCCGGTCCATTGGGTACTGTACACCGGGGCCGAATTCCCGTCGCTCCGGCAGCCAGACTGATGAAGGACCTAACTCCCGTCAGAGGTTGGAAGCCAGAGATGACTTGCTTGCCCCCCAAGACTTCCTTCCATATAAGCGACAGGACGATTTGATGGTGTCATTGATAATGGGAGCTCGTGGGTGGGCGCGAATGAAGAGACGTTAACGAGCTCGTCCTCTGCCAGGTCTCCGCGTGGCTCCGTGTGAGTGGTGAGCCACCGCGCCGCCGTTTGCCCGGCAGTACGCAGGTCTGGGAGCTGGAAACCGAGAAAGCCATGGGATTGGGCCGTTGGCGGTTCCAGAATTCTTCCACCTTCCTGAAGTCCAACCACTCGCCGCGCGTATCTATACCATATACCAGGAATGGCATCGAAAACAACACAAGGATACCTTCTCAAAATCACAGCCTTGAGTGCTCAGCAAACGTAATTGTGATGAGTTCCAAAAGATGGTGTTGCCCTTACGCGCGTGTGCTCGTTCGCGGCGTCCATCTTTGGGCGGTGGAGTTGTCCCACGCTCGGTACTTTCCTGTTCTGGTCGCGGTGGGACAAAGAACTTCTCCGCCCACCGTCTCCAGCCGTCTGCTCACCTTAGCCCAGCATGGCGAGCTCGTCCGTCACCCGAGCAATTGGCCTCGCCTGCAACACAACTCCAGCCTCTCACCTCCCCGCTCTCGCTTGGGCCGGATGGGGGAATCGCGGGGTCCGAGGCCGGGACGCGGACGGTGCTGTATGTATGTACCGTGTCTATACGCAGTATGTAGGTGCACGCATTCGTACCAAGTCCATTCGCCCCCTCCCGCGCCGACCCATACTCGGGCTCTTGGTTTAATATCAAGCAGCAGTGCCAACTCATCATTGCATGAGCGTTAAGGCCGGCCTATGCCTAGTTGCCTTGCGAGCCATCCGCCATTCAGCGTCGCCGCTCGTCGTTAGGGTCAGATGCAGGGCATGCAAGGGTTTGCAAGGGTTTGCCGGTCCCGGTCATCCCAGCCACTGTTCATGCACCTCATCGTTCCTCACCGACTTCATGGTGCCGCCTCCAAAGCCAGTCAACGCGTCCGCGCTGGCTCTCTGTCCCGCCGGCTGGGAGGGGAAATGGATTCGCCATCCGGACGATCTCGACGAGCGCCGTCCTGTGCTTCCATTGCCTCGCTCGTTGATCCTCAGCGATCCCAACGAACGCCGGTCTGTGCCTCTACCGATTCCCGCTCGCTCGCTGTTCGTCCCAGAAAAGCGAATTGCCTCCTTCTGATTCGCCAGTCCCGCACGTCAGCGGGAAAGTTTCTCAAAAAGTTTCCAGAACCGCGTTCCATTGTCTCCCGAACATCCCTTGCGAGACCATGACAAGAGACGCAAGACTGGCGAATCGCCCGTGTCTCCTCGAGCTGCATGGCCCACAAGATTGCCTCGAAGGAAAGCTCGGCTTCACTCCAACGTTGCAGATTGGCCCCCGGATACCTGCATCGTCCCCGATTTCTCTTGGGGGCGCAACCTTGTTCCTGTTACTGTTCCCCCGCCAGTCTGTTATGCAATGTACTTGCGCGGCGTTGTAGCTCTGCCGCGAGCTACTTTTTTGCCGTTCCCCATGTACTGGCAAGCAACCACTTTGGCAAGCAGATATATGTACCGCGGTGCTAGGATGACACAATCATGCTCCCAGGCGGTACATTACACGACACAGGATGCAGATGTGTCAGTGGCTGCGTGATGGGATCTCAGAACCGCTGTCATCGTCTCCCTCGTCCCCTCATTCACATCCTTGTCCTCGGTTGGTGTTGTGTCGATTCCAACAAGGAAATCCCTTCCTCTGAGTCCCCCGAGCTCAGCATTAGGTGGGGGTTGTTGACCGAGATCCGGCAGTACGTACACTAACTCTACAGTAGCGGCAACAGCAACAACCAAACTTGCGGAGTCTCTTCCATCCACTTGGTGTCCTACTCGTACTCCTCTGTTTCCCGAATTAGAAATCACCTTCGGCATGACCACTCTGACCGCCTTTGGCGGTCTCACTCAACCCTCCCCATCAATGTATGCGGAGGAGGCTCCGGGACCGCCCAAACATCGGACAAAAACAATCCGTGGAGGGGCCTGGATGATGGATCGGCCACTGGGAGATACCAACAGGGTCGTGGAGGTGCAGCATCTGCTAGGGCCATCGACTTTACCCGATCCAGACTGGCCGGACTTATCAGACGAGATCTTTCTGCTCGGCCGGCACATACCCCCATGTTGCTGGTGTGGAGTTGACCGGGCCTTTGCGGTTGTATCAACTGGCAACGACACACGCCAACACATCAGGATGGGTCACACTTTGGAGCCGCATCTCCCCAGTGGACATGCGTCTGGCGAACCCCTTCCCTCCTCTTTGCTGCTCCTCTTCTCCGTTCGAGCTCTCCGTCATTTCCTTGTTGCATCTGCCCCTGATCCGGGGCCCTCTTTGCTGTCCATGCCCCGCATTCCCCTTCCCGTCACCGCAATAAAGCGCTCCAGTCTCGCTGGTGCTCGGCCCCGGCTTCCCCTTCCTGCCGTCGCCCTGGATACGTAGCATATCAGCCTTAACATCCTCAATCTCCCAGCTCACACCACCCTCCAACTTGTGAGACAAGCTTTCACCTCCGGCACTGCTCCCTACCTTTGTCCCCCCGTCCGTTTCTATCCCGCATTGCCCCTAGGTTGGGCTCGATTGCAGCACATCACACCGAATCTCGGTTCGCGGCCGGCTGTTTGTTTACGACTCTACCCACTTTTTTTTTTTTTTTTTGCCTCTCCAAATTTCTTGGGCTCCGGCTGAGGTCCCCCTGGCCGTTCCCGTCTTATACACACCCATTATCCGACTACATCAAGTGTCATTGTTAGCTTCAACGGAAGCCACCGGAAGCAATTGACACACATTGGCACTATGGGCGGCTTTTACATTCAGTACCTCGAAAGTAAGTGGTGAATTAGCGTTTTTGTATGCCCACTGAGGCAGCTCGTCCCTACATTCAGTCGTCTTTTGGCCCTGATCACACGCATCACCCCTGTG
The DNA here is from genome assembly GCA_033296875.1 of Achaetomium macrosporum. NCBI lineage: Eukaryota > Fungi > Ascomycota > Sordariomycetes > Sordariales > Chaetomiaceae > Achaetomium > Achaetomium macrosporum. The sequence continues at coordinate 86,326 of MU860017.1, read as the reverse complement.
ACGGTGGGGTGTCTCTGAGAGGGAGGGCATCCCCACGTGCTTGACCCCCGCACGCACCGTTCCGTTGTCCCTGAACTCTGATCCAACCCTCGAAACCCCTGGCCACTTCTACATGTGAGGCCTCTCGTCTGTCGATCTGCTGGCGCATGCCCATACCATCCAATGCATCCCGTAGGGCTGAGGGCGTTCATGTTGGGCTGTCATGCAGGTTGCCCTTTCGTCTGGTCATCCGGGGGCTTACACGTTACATCTCTCTCGCTTTCCCCCATCATTTGGCAGCTTTCCCGCAGAGGCAGGGTATCCAATTGGGCAGCTACCTTGAGCGCAGGGCTAATCGAGGATGACTTACAGGCCTCTGCCGGCGGCGTGGATGGCATGACCCCTTGTACGAGTCCTACCGGGACGCCAATGGGTACACGTGCCTGGTCCTGGTCAATGGGCGGGAGTACCAAACGGATCTGGCGTACGAGTCCAAGACGCTGGCCGAGGAAAACGCAGCCATGCGTGCCTTCATGGTCTGCCGGAACTTCTCCGTCAACGGAGGCATGCTTGCCCGCAACGGCATCGTCCAGGGCCTGCCGGCCGATGAGACCAGCCGCAAGGCCAGGAAGGGCAGCCGCCACACGCCGTCCTCCAATCACGGCCACAGGAGCAGATCGGGCAATCACTCCAGCAGCAGCTCGACCGCCTCGCTAGAGTGAGGCTGGAAGCCAGAGCCGCATTTCCATTGTGTGGCCGGGTGGCTCGGTCCAGGATAGGGGTCTCTCGACTCCTCTCAGAGCTTTCCTGATTTCTTTCCGCTCCCTCACTTTCCCCGCGGCCTGGAGTTGAACCCAACCAAGGAAGAGCAAGCCGCTCAAATAAAAACCACTATAAAACCGGATCTTTTTTTCCTGCTATAAAATTCGGAGAAGGCTTCACAGCGACACGACAAGAGCGAGAGAGAAGACACGGCCGCGGATTATACCCCACTGGTGGCATTACCCCGTTCCAGGACCAAGGAGCACCGAGTCATGGAGCGGATGGATGAAGACATGATCTTTTCTCTTTTCTTTCTTCCCAAAAAGACAGCGTTTCTTTCACGGCATCCTCATCACGACATGATTGAACGACCGTTACGATGACCATTTAGACCGAGATCGGCAATTTTGACGACCCCTTTCGACACCATGAGCATGCCATTGATACCACCAATCCGCCTCAGCCTCTGGCCGCTTGGAGGCTCTGCAGAGGCTGAGCCTGCTCTCATGTTCCTGCTTCATGGACGTCCTTTTCCCCGCTTACAGAAAGACTTGATGGCCCGGGCTTTTATTTTGTTGCTCTTTCCTTCCCTTCATCGTCACCGGTTCCACCTGGGTACCACAGAACCAGCCGGATCGGAAGACGAAACGCAGACGAGAGGATATGAGTCGGGGTGGTAGTACTCCTGGAGGCAACTCTGGTTTTGGCACGACACGGCACGCACGGAAGACGATCACCGGACCGCGGGCTGGGTTTGGGACCGGACTGGACCAGTTGGAAACGAGGGAACCGTTGGCTGGTCTGATTTGATCTTATTCTTTGCCTTTTTTATACCTCTGTTCTCCTGGCATGCCCCGGCGTCTACTCCGCTCGAGATTGGGACAGCGCGGCGCTCCTGGCTTTTTGACGACCGGATGGCGTCCAATTCTGGTTGTGGCTTGCATACCTGTTTCTGCAGTTTGCCTGGCGCTTTATGCGCATCTCAAGGGGAAAGGGGTCTCTCCACTCAACTTGCTGCTCTGGAGACGTTTCAGGGAGAGAGACACAGTCATGGTTGTGTTGGCGTGGTAATCGAGAGAGGGTTTGGACTGGGGAAGAAATAGGGGTTCAATTTTCTCTCCTTTGCTCTCTTGGTGGGAGACTTCACCCTTTGATGAATCATGAATGATGACGATGATGACGATGAAGATCAAGATCATGAATGACGAGACTCACGTTATTCAAGAATTGTGGCAGCCTTCAGAATAAACTACCTACCAACGCATGAGGCTTTTCACGGCCTGCTGACGAACGGACTACGCTATGTCTTCCGGTTGTGAGGTGGCCCAATGTTTGGTGCGCCTGTTGATTTATGATGCATGCAACTGTTGGCCAATCTTATACCCGATATATGCGGAAGGATGATATGGGCTTTCATGTTACATAGTTCATGTTAGTTAATACACGGCTTCGGTCAACACTCGGTTGGCGAGTCGGCCAAAGCCGTTCGCTCTGTGTCTCATTGGGTCTCGTTGTTGATCCGTCACGGATATAAAACTGCCAGTACAAAGATGGCGCATTCGGGGCTGACACCACCTTCAGCCTCAAGCAGCTGCATCCCGTCACACCAACGGCCCTGAATCAGCGACTTTTTCCGTTCCGCGTTTCATCGACCCCAAAATCTGGAAGTCCCGTCTGGCTTTTTCCCTTGCAGATAGCCGAGTTCTGTGTAACTCAAGTATGTCCCCCCACCCTCCGTACCTGTATGTTTCATGTGACATCCACGTCATCACCGTAACGGATTGAGAAGAAGGTGAACACCTCATGGCGAAGACACCGTTGCCTTTTGTTCTCTGAAAGCTTTCAAATCCTTCGTTGGTTGTGTATCGCCAGTCATTGTCGTTGGATGTTGTTGGCCGAAGCACCACGCAGCCCCTGACCTTTCCCCTGAATTCAAAGAAAGTAAAGGTCCACTCGAGGAACCTGGTCATGGGTGCTGCTGTGCGATCCAATCTCGCGATTGGGGGATGCAGCGTGGTGATTGGCTGTTGGCTTGGGATGTGGCCCGGAAACCACCCCCTCATCAGCAGCCCTGTGACAACGCTAGCTGCCGCGACAGTGGCACGAGCCGTGGGCCCCGAAGAAAGGTGTCCTTCTCCTGCATTCCCAGATCGGGCTCTTTGCGCTCTTCGCATCTTCGAACACGACGTCGTGATCGATTGCGGATATATCCCTCGTATTTTTACCGTTCTTGCAGCTTGCGATTGCCCTTCTTCAAGAAGCAAGGCGGCTGCCTACTTTTTAACTGCTGAGCGTTGAGGTTGCGCGCCAAGTTCACTTCTCCACCTTTCTACCTTCGTACGCTCGTTCACCACCACCACAGCAACCATGAAGGGTAAGTGGAATGCGCGCGTTGTGTGTTGCGCGTGTGCAGGGAACCGAGGCTAACCTTGTTTCGCTTCTTGTAGCCTTAATTCTTGTCGGCGGCTTCGGCACTCGCCTGCGTCCTCTCGTGCGTTCTTCCATGATACCCAACTCCCCCTCTTCGCACCGGAAGCGTCGCTGACATCGGCTTCCTAGACTCTGACCCTGCCGAAACCCCTCGTTGAGTTCGGCAACAAGCGCATGATTCTGCACCAGATCGAAGCCCTTGCCGCTGCTGGTGTCACCGACATCGTCTTGGCCGTGAACTACCGCCCGGAGATTATGGAGAAGTACCTCGCCGAGGTTAGTGTTTTTACAAGCAGCCGAGACGGGAGGGTCGGCGCGGAAGCTGACGTCTTTCTCCAAATAGTACGAGAAGCAATTCGGGATCAACATCACAATCTCGATCGAGAACGAACCCTTGGGTACCGCTGGCCCCCTGAAGCTTGCCGAGAAGGTCCTAACAAAGGATGACTCGCCGTTTTTCGTCCTGAACTCTGATATCACGTGCGAATACCCGTTTAAGGAGCTCGCCGAATTCCACAAATCACATGGTGACGAGGGCACCATCGTGGTAACCAAGGTGGAGGAGCCGTCGAAGTACGGTGTCATCGTCCACAAGCCGAACCACCCCTCGCGTATCGACCGCTTCGTCGAGAAGCCCGTCGAGTTCGTCGGCAACCGTATCAATGCCGGCATTTATATCCTCAACACCTCGGTGCTGAAGCGCATCGAGCTTCGACCCACATCCATTGAGCAGGAGACGTTCCCCGCCATGGTCAGGGACGGGCAACTGCACTCGTTCGACCTCGAGGGCTTCTGGATGGATGTTGGGCAACCGAAGGACTTCCTCACAGGCACCTGCTTGTATCTGTCTTCGCTCGCGAAGAAGGGTTCCAAGCTGCTCACACCGGCCACAGAGCCATACGTCTACGGCGGCAATGTGCTGATCGACCCCTCGGCCAAGATTGGCAAGAACTGCAGGATAGGACCGAACGTGACGATCGGCCCGGATGTCGTGGTGGGCGACGGAGTCCGGCTGCAGCGCTGCGTGCTGATGGCAGGGTCCAAGGTCAAGGACCACGCCTGGGTCAAGAGCACCATCGTCGGCTGGAACAGCACGGTGGGACGGTGGGCGCGCCTCGAGAACGTGACGGTCCTGGGCGACGATGTCACCATCGGGGACGAGATCTACGTCAACGGCGGCAGCATCCTGCCACACAAGACCATCAAGGCAAACGTCGACGTGCCTGCTATCATCATGTGAACGGATCCATAGCCAACGTTCTGCAATTATTTGCCGCCGGCCTTCGATCCCACCTCGCTTTTCTTTTCTTTTCTTTTAATTCGAATCCCCTTCTGTAGCCCCCTTGCTAATAACGAGACGGAGATGGAGCGCGGCGAACGCATACCAACTCCCCTCTTCCACCCAAAATTTGCTCGTTCCACTGCCGCCATTGCTCGGCATACCAGCCCGACAGAGCTTGGCGCCCAGATCTGAGTAACCCATATCTAGCCATCTTATTAACGGAATGTGGAGGGATGAGATCACGAAAACAAGATCAGGGCGGCGCGGGTATACCTATATGCTTCTGGGATGCAAGCAACGGAGTAGGGCGGGCGAGCGATGGTTTTAAGGGAGGACTTATGGGTACCTGCACTGCACATCATGAAGACGGGTCATGGAACAGGGTCTGGCGTGGCTAGTTGCGTGGTAATTCCCCCGGTCTGCATCCTACGGGGAGGATCATCTGGGACATCGTGCAATAAACACCACTTTGCACTGAATCAGTATGGATCGCTGACTGTTTGCATGTTCCCATGACTCAACTAGACCTCTGACTGCTCCCTCGGTGTCAATGAGCGAGGGGTGTTGACGAGGAAAGGCTTGATCAAATCCTGGAGAATCCAGAGGCTAGGGAGACAGCCCACATCTCTCCTGCCTCAGTCATGATGCTTGAGTCACGGTCGTGCATAAACAGCGGGTCGAACCCTTGGAGCATCATCGGAGGTGATCATCCGGTAATACCAGTGACGTATCTGCTGATTGTCAACAAGTTCAGTGTAAGGTATGTATGCTCACGGGAATAAAAGAACCCTGAACATGGCATCATAGGGCCGCTCATCCCAAGGATCGGCAAACGGTCCATGGGATGAGGACGATCGTGGAGCAACATATGTATCTCACCCCCGGTGTCATGCGTGCAGAAGACATGACGTCTCCCAAAAAATGGACCATGAATTAACATCATAGGTAACGTTACGTAGGTTCAGTTTTTATTCCAACTACGCCGCCTGTCGTCGCCAACGAATGCATGGTACGCTCCTCCTCCTACAGATTGCTAGGAGGGATAATGTTCTAAACAATAGAGGACAAGAAGAGCGGCAGAAGTTGATCCAGTTATCAGGCTGCCAGCTGCCGATCTAGTGGTAGGTGAGCAGGAAACTGGGAAGTTCTCCCCCGCGGTTGCTATTATAGAGTCCGTTTGAACCCTACCCCTGGATAACCTCGAGTCAGTATCAGAGATTGGACTGATGTCATCCCAAGGGGATCAACAACAGACAACACGGGCCATGTGAGATTTGGCCATGGCATTGGCTTCGCTGCTCAGTGATAGCAACACCGCTCCACTATCCTGCCGTATTACCTGTGCGTCATAAGACAGGCGAAAAGGGGCGATGGACATTGAAGGGCTGCGGAGTTGGCTACAGTTGAAGGCCGTGTCCATGAATAATATTAAGCTACACAGTAGGCTGTGAATCAATGGATGATGTATGTAACCATATCCAGGGTTAAGACAACCCCGGGGCCGGACACAAAGAGAACGGCCGCTATACCAGACTGTGAAGATGGCTTAGCCGCCGTTGGAAGCTAAGGTACCTAGGTAGGTAGCTACTTTTCTCCGAGTTCAACAGCTAAGAATAGCTATTACACGGGTGAATGTATCATACGGTGGCAATGTCGACTTTTGGAATTAAACTTCATAGCAGTAACGTTATGGTGAGGTCGGCTACCATGGAGGGCTCAAGCAACGAAACAAGCCTTTGGAGCCATGACCACATTCAACAACGTCACAACAAAGGTAACGGACGTAGGGCACTTAGATCCAACATCACCATGCCCATTAAGCTTTATAGCTACCTTATATCATACACCGATCCCCTTTAATTCTTCCCCGTCAAACCACCAGGGTGTGTAATTGCTTGATGAACGTAGTACCCACGGTATCAGACAGCCAGCCAACACCGAGCACTGCTAGACTGAAAAAATAAAGTGAAAGACGCCTGGAGAAAGCAGCAAACCCATACCAAAAACCCGCTCCGCGCCATCATAACGATAAGGAATCACAGAACCCTCAACTGAAGAAGAAAAAGGAAAATAGACCGCTCACTTCGCCATGCAATCCTCCCTCACCCACCCCCTACTCATCTCCACCGCCTGCTCCCACTTCCGAAACAGCCTCTCGGCCTCAGCCCTCTCCATCTGCGGCATGAACACCTTGCGGCCGTTGCGCCCGACCTCCTTGAGGTCCTCCAGCTCCCGCCACACGCCCGTGGCCAGCCCGGCGGCAATGGCCGCGCCCAGGGCCGTCGTCTCGCGCATGCGCGGGCGGTCGACGGGGATGCCGCTGATGTCGGCCTGGGTCTGCATGCACAGGTCCGAGTTGGAGAGCCCGCCGTCGACGGCGAGCGACTCGAGCTTGTGGTTCGAGTCCTTCTCCATGGCCTCGAGGATGGCGCGGGTTTGGTAGCACGTTGCTTCGAGCGTGGCGCGCGCGATGTGACCTTTGTTGGTGTGCTGGGTGATGCCGACTGCAGGTAGTGTTAGCGGGGTTCGGTTTAGGTTATGTGGGGGAATAAAATGTTGGAGGCTTACAGAGTGTTCCCTTGGCGTCGTCTATCCAGTATGGAGCGAACAGCCCGCTGAACGCTGTGACGAAGACGACGCCGCCGTTGTCGGGGACGGACTCGGCCAGCGTGTTGATCTCGCTGGATGACTCGATGAAGCCGAGATTGTTCTGGAGGAACTTGACGCCTGCTCCGGCGACAGCGATGCTACCCTCGAGGGCATACACTGGTTTCCTGCCGCGCCCAAAGTCGTAGGCCACGGTGGCTAGGAGGCCATACTTGGAGATGACGGGCTCGGTGCCGACATTGTACAGAAGGAAGCATCCGGTGCCGTATGTATTCTTGGCCTGCCCGGGGCTGAATCCGCACTGGCCGACGAGGGCGCTGGACTGGTCGCCCAGACACCCGGCAATGGGAACACCTTCTAGCGGGCCGCTGGCGAGCTTGCCGAAGCACTCGGGATCTGACGACGGCACAATCTTAGGCAGCTGGACCTTATTTTTGTCGATACCGAAAAACCCCAGAAGCTTGTCATCGTACTGCATGGTGCGCAGGTTCATGAACATGGTCCTGCTGGCGTTGGTGCTGTCTGTCACGTGGACCGGCTTGTCGGCTTTCGCGCCGCCATTGAGTCTGTAGATGAGCCAGGAGTCGACGGTTCCAAACGCAAGGCGCCCTTCCTCATATGCCTGCTTCACGGAATCTACATTCTGGAGAAGCCATAGGAGTTTGACACTGCTGGGGTATGTCGACAGGGGTAAGCCGCACAGGTCCATTAGGCTATCTGAGGATTCGCGCGCCTTGAGCTCGCGCACGAGCCCTTTTGTCCGGGTGTCGGGCCAGACGATGGCATTGTGGAGGGGTTCACCGGTGGTGCTGTCCCACACTACGGTTGTTTCGCGCTGGTTGGTGATGCCGATTGAGCGGATTTCCGATTTCGAATAGCCCAGGTCTACAAACTGGCGCATAGCCCCTTCAATGCATTCCTCGACAGAACGGAGAAGCTCTAACGGGTCATGTTCGTGCCATCTTGATTTAAAGTTGTTAGCTCAGGCGTCGCTAATGCAGAGGCTCCGCAGCTATCCGGGTACAGGTGGAGGCGAAGCGGGGATGGGGGTAGGAGTGGGCGTAACATACCCAGAATTTGGGTAGAGATTCTCAAACTCTATTTGATGGCTCGCGACAGGGTCGCCGTCGCCGTTGAAGATAAGGAAGCGTGACGATGTGGTGCCCTGGTCGATGCTGCCGACGAACCAGTGGCGTCTCTTTTCCTCCTCCGTCTCGGTAATTCCCTGCGGTAGGTGCTCCTCGTGGGAAACATGGAACTCGGCGGTGGCATCAGGGAGCTTCCTGGGCGTTGCTGCGGTGGGCTTCATCGACAGTCCATCCAATTTGAGAGTTAGACCAGGACCGCCGGGGATGAGCGTGTCCTCCAGGCGGGTGTAGCTGAGGTTGCTGGCATGATGGACCATGGTGTGTTTGTGTTTCGACTTGCGCCAGAGAGACATAAACCTGCTGAATCGGAAAGTGCGAAAGTGTGATTGTTCTTTCTGCGGCAGGCCAGCTGCTGCATGCGATTGCGGACGGGACAGCATTGATAAAGGCAGTCGGCGTGGGGCTTTGGAGGGGTCAGAATCGGGCACGTCGGAAAAGGAGGGGCACGTCATCAAGGCGTGGCCCTAGCCATGCGTACAGCGATTGGAATGTGTGAACTGGGAGAAGGCTGTTTTGCATCTGATCCGCGGGCCGCCCACCGGTGACGCTGTAAGCGGCGCTGCTGCGTTCCACAGGGCAGTGGCTCCAACCGAGACAGCTCGAGGGGCGAGTGTCCGCCGAAACGGTTGCGCGCGCATTGGGAGCGGCATCGGCCTTTTAAATGCCGGGACTGCGTTTAGCACGGGTGGTCGTTACCATCGGCGCGGGAAGCGGGAAGCAACATTCATTCGTGCCGCGGCTTTCGTGCCGTGTCGGCTCAATTTTTTCCAGGCTGAACGGCGCATGCCGCTATTGCAATTTGCGGGCATGGGATCGGGGCCGAGGCCTGGTCCATTGGTGGAACATCTCATGCGGGGGACAGTAGCGCTGTGGGGGACGCCACTGATCACGGGGATTCTCAAAGCCAAGGTCCACTTCCTTGGGAACCCCGCAGGAGCCCGCATAACCCCGCCAACAACGAAGGATCTCGAACGTTGGCGGATGGAGGATGTCATTTCCCTCCCGATCGTCGTTCTCGCACCCACAGCTCGAATCCCTCGAACGTCATTCAGTGTTAGTCAGGGTTGAGTCCCGATTAAATACATTTCTTGAATTGAGGGATTGTGTCATTTCTGCCTTTACTTTTTGGTCTGCAGCAAAATCTCCAAATGAACCCCCTAAAAGGGGCATCATACCTACACAGTATGCATTGTCTCCAACAGCTCGGCTTCCGCGGGTGGCTACTGCGCAGTGTGTGACAGCGAAGTAACCTGGAAAAGGTCTTCTGTTGTCTAGAATTTGCCGATCCCTCGCTGTACTGCCAACGGAGTCGTGCACGCGCACTATCAAAAAACTTGCAATCCACATTCAAGCTGGCCAGAACACAGCATTTCGAGGACAGTGGGACTTCCTTTTCCCATGATCCCGAATCTCTAAAGCGCCTACACTAGTGAGATTCCCGTTCCCCTGAGAGGCGCAGCACACAAGGACAAGGTTCCTATCGGCATGACCTTGCCCGAGTGAGCTTCTTCTATTCCTCGGCTTAGGTTGCTGTTTGATCCGAGTCAAATCCTTAAATGGAGAACGAGCCATTGCAAAATGTGTGACTGGAGGACATGCTGAAACGAGATCAGAAAAGAAAGAGCAAAAAGAGGAACCCAACAGGACAAAGGGGAAAATGAGGCACAGAGCCAGGTGAAAAATAGGGGAGAAAGTCGACCAAAAATGGAAAAATGAAGGTCTCGAAGACGGGAATTGAGCCCGACGTGGGGGTCGAACCCACAACCTTGAGATTACGGAGATCCCTTAAGAGTCTCACGCTCTACCGATTGAGCTAGCCGGGCAGGCTATTGATTGTTGAAATCTGACGGCCAGGGATTAGCTTACCTGGCCACACGCCAGTCTTACCTCCACGAGCGCTCCAAGGTCACTCCAAGGTCAGGGGTCACCAATGCCACGGGGAACTCAGTTTCACAGCCAGGACACAGTTAGAGAAACCATTGTATTCCTGTTATGTAACTTGGTAGGTTGTCATGATCCCACAATGCTCCTGTCCCTGAACCTCGAAGTCCTCCCGAACCGTGATGGACCCATGCTGCTTCGCTACGCCAGGAATCAGGACTGTCAAAACGCAAAACCGCCAGATATGACACCGCCAGACTTCATAGTACATGTACATACAATATAACCCCATACACCCCAAGAAACCATGCCCATCCATAAATCCGTGAGTGCCTACCCATCGCCAGCCGAACCCAAAACCCGGTTTGCCTATCGCCTTCGTATGTATGGATGCACCCGTGACCTCTCACCCCAGGGATAAAAACCGAACAATGCTCGCTGCCAACAAAAGAGTACTCACACAGAAACAGAAATAGAAAAGAGAGCAAGACAAATACTCGGAACATATCACCATCTCAGAAACCAACCAACTCCTTTCCCTTCCGAGTTCACCACCAACTCAACTCAAGTTCAACCAGAACCCTCACCCCCATCAACCTGGGATGACGCCGGAAATCCTTGCGACGACCCCGGAAATGCCTGCACACCCTGCGATGACCCGCCATGCGCAGCAGCAGCAATGAACCCCGACGACGACGACGACGAGGACATGGCCAAAGACGGCGCCGTGCCCCTCCTCGCAACCTGCGACTGCCACTGCGACTGCGACGGCGACTGCAACTGCAACTGCTGCGACGACGACGGCCCCCAAACGCCACTACCAACCGTCCCGCTGCGGCTAAGCGACGGGCTACCGCTGCGGCTCGGGCTCGGGCTCGGGATCGCCTTCCCCGAGCGCCTCTCCTCCTCACAGTTCGCACAAGGGCCGACCTGCTCATAGACGTCATACAGATGCCGGAACCAGGGGTAGAGCTGGTGTGCTCTCGGCCGCCGGCGCCGGGTCTCGTTCATCATGTCGGCGATGTGCGGCAGGATTGGCAGGACGGCGTTGACGGAGCGTTCCCGCGTGGGATCGGAGGCGGTGAGGTCGTGTCCTAGGCCGGTGAGGGTGGTGAGGTAGGCGTCCAGGTTGGGTAGGCCGTCGGCGTACTTGAATGGGCGCGAGGGGAATCCGTATCCGGAGGGGGAGAAGGGGGCGCTACGGGCGAGCTGCTCTTCTGCGAATTTGGGTGGTTTGCCGAGCAGGACGGTGGCCATCTCCAAGTAGACACAGCCCAGAGAGAAGATGTCTGAGCGCTCGTCCCGCGACTGCTCTGTGATGGCTTCCGGAGCGGCGTACTTGGTGGTCTTCGGCGTGGGACCTTCCGAGTATTGACCGGTCTCGAAGTGTTTTGAGATACCGAAATCGGTCAAGATAGGCTGGCCGAAGTCGTCGACCACGATGTTTTCCGGCTTGATGTCCTTGTGCCGGATCTGCACACCCTGTCTGTGCAGGTAGGCGACGGCCTGGGCCAGGCAGCCGAAGTAGGTGTGGAGTTGGGGCACAATCCACCCTGTCTGGTTGGGGTTCTGGAAAACCTCGTCCATGAAGGTGCGCAAGTTGCACTGAGCAGGCGGGTACATCGCGATACCCAGAATGTGTTTCTTGACCCGTTGGTGAGCTTGACCAGCATCCCGCCTCGCCCGTCCGCCATTCCTAATCTCCCGCGTCTGGAGGGAGAAGGCCTCGAAGGATGCGACATAGGCCACGATGTGAGGATGCCTGAGTTCAGACATGGTCTTGACCTCCTTCAGGGCATCACTTCGGGCTTTGCTGTCCGGACCCGGAGGCCGCGCGCTCTCAGTGCAGACAATGACTTTGAGGGCGAGAGGAAGACGATACATATATCCGTCGGGGACAGCGACCTTGTAAACAGCGGTCGAGCCGGAGACGCCTAGCTCTACGCCTAGTTGCACAAAGGGACTCGGCGGGCTTAGGCACTGCTTGCTGCCACGGAACACCTTGTGCTTCTTCGCCATCAGGTCGGCCTTCCGCACCGGGTCAAGCCATTCCTCAGACATCTCCCGGTCGACATCGTCCCAGAGAAAATGACTGTCTTCCTGCGCGCTGAGGAAGTCGCTCAGCGGTATGGTTTGTGTCTGAGACGACTGGCTGCCGGACGAGTCGAGCGACATCATAGCCGAGGCTGAATAAGTTGGGATGTGTCGGTAGCGGGCCGAGGCTGTGGTATGAAAAACAATCCGACGCACCAGCCGCCCAACGACAAATGGAGGACGGAGGGACACAAGAGCTAGAAGAGTGAAGACTGCCAAGGACGGTACAAGGGAGGGGAGAAAGTCAAAGGTGGGAAGAAAAGCTTAGCACGCAGAGCCTCAAGAAGACAAGGTTGAGAGTTCCGAGGGTGAGTACCAGCAGACTCCACATCGCTTGGGAAGAGTGCACTGCCGTATGACAGGCCAGATTCTAATCGGCCCGGCGACGGATTGCGATGTGCTAACCAGTTCGAAGCCACCTGTCGCCGCGGTGACGAACAGGCACCGCTCTGTTCTCGAAAACGCAGTTTCCTGTCGACCGGCCGACAGTTGTCGTCGGTCGCCGAAGGAGATGCGCCGGTTCCGTAAATCCGGAGCTACAGAGCTTGAGCCTCCAAGGCCTGATCCAAGGTTGAGATCGGAATACCCAATGCCCATCCCGAATCTGACGTCGAGCTATCCCCTGTCTATCCCCTGTCAAGACAAGTACGGGCCATGCGATCCCTGCCTGTGACACCAGCCCTTTCAGGACATGGGACGTGTAAGACGGGATGTCCCGCGTTAGGGGATGCGTGCCCACGGCACAGTGGTGCCTGATGTCCGGGGTGGGCCTGCTCGGGTCCGGTAGCCGCCCAACTTCCCGTTCATACAGGGCAAGAGCGAATCGAGATAAGGTTGCACGGATGCCAACTCTAGATTTCACGAACACTAATGAAGCATGTTAGATTGAGACTCAAACAATCAAGACGACACAAGCACAAAGCTTAAGATGGATACTTGTTAATGAAATTACCCACTGCGTCCTTTCTGACAGAACAGCAGCCGGCAATGCCACACATCGCATACTCCGGACTCCAAACCACTGCAGCTCCTTATTTTCAAATAAGGGAAACGGCGAGGGGGATTTTGGTAGTCACACTGACCGGACATCGGAAAGAATGCGCTGATTTGAGAACCTAACGATGACTCAGCTTTGCTCATGTGTTGCGAAACTGGAGGAGTCAGAAAAGTTGAAGCTGGAATTCGTCAGAAGTGGTGCGAGCCGTGCCAGCTGCTCCCTCTGATAAACGGCCCATGGCAGCCGGCCGCCACCTTCCAGAACTACACTTAACTTCCAGTTCTAGACAGAGATTCCATCCGATCTCATACAGACATCCCGTCTCTGTCTCCGGTTTATCCCGAAACGTCGGACTTCCACTTCCTTCAGCAGATCCGGGTACGGATGTGTCGTGGCTTCCGTCACTTGGACAGCAAGGATTTGAGTAAGGTAGGGATGACTGAAAGCGGTCGCTGTTATGGAATTATGCAGGTTATCAATGCTCCAGATGCCCTAGGTCTTTACAAAGAAAAGGTACAGTAAGGTAAGGTACGCAAAGTAAAGGAAAGGTATGCAAAGGAAGGAAAGGTATACACGGAAAGGTATACACAGGAAGGTAAGGTCAGGGAAGGGATGCTGCGGCCGGCTTTGCCAGCCTGAATCCCATATCAACAAGTCCTCCGTGTTGCAACACGGCCCCTTTACAACTTACGAGGACCCAACCGCACGCGGCCCTGTATCCACCACGCCCCTGGTAGCCCAAACCAGGGACATACCTCCTAGCCGCGACAAAAAAACAACTCACAGCCCACCCAGCGCTTCAAGCAACAACAGTCAGCTCATATCCTAATACACACACAGACACACACACACACACACACACACACACACACACACACATTGTAAAGAAACAAAGCAACTCACCAGCAGAATAACACAAATACCACGTCAAACTCGCCCCGCCGTCCAGCCACGACGCGTCGAAGCCGGCCTGGCTGAAGAAGGCGTACGCGCCGCGGGGGTCGACCGTGGCCAGGTTGCCGTAGACGATGCCCTTCCAGCCGCCCGCTATGCTGCTGGCGCGGTCGTTGCTGAAGTAGGTGTCCCACTCCTCGCGGACGAAGTCGGGCGTGCGGATGAAGGGCGTGTGCGGGAGCAGCGGCAGCATGTGGATGCCCTGGATGTACTCGTTGTTGGCGCCGAAGAAGGTCGTGTGGTCGACCTTGTTCTCGAACAGGATGCCCGCCACCTTGTTTCCGATAAAGTTGGATGGCTGGACCTGGTTCGTGGATGTGTACAGATAGTAGGCCTGTAGGGACCGTGCCTGGATGGCGAGCATCAGGTTTCCGCTGGGACACGGCGGGGTTTTGCGTTAGTATCGTGGAGAATTGGGAAAGAGTAGGTGCGGGATATCGAGGGGAAGACTATGACGAGACGTACCGAGCTTCCATGTTGGCGTTGCCCGAGACGGAACCCCACATCTTGATGGCATACGAGGCCATGGTGTCCTCGGAGCTGGACTCTTGGTTCTTCCCGTCGAGCGTGTCGTAGAGGCCGTGGGCCCAGCTGTGGCCGTGGTACCAGTCGAAGTTACGCGAGACGGGGAAGTAGGTGTCCTGCGCGCTGGGGTTGGCGATGTCGCGGACGAGCATGTTGATGTAGTCCCTGTTGGCGGCGTTGAGCCACGAGGGGTCCAGATGCCCAATGACGGCGGCCGCGTAGATGAAGTAGCCGTAGTGGAAGTGGTGATCGTTGTACAGCGAGTTGCCGAAGTCGGCCCCAGTGTCGCCTGTGTTATACGTCGCTGACGAGACCACGCCGCCCCAGGCACCTGCTTGCGTTAGCTTTCGGCCATTCCAAGGGAGCACCCGGAGAGCATCGACCACTTACTCTCATACACAAGTGGGAACTGCTGCGCGTTCTGCACGAAGCGGTCGAATGCCACCTTCAGTTGCTGCAATCCGGCCTGGGCCAACGTCTGATCGCCCAACATCTCCTTCGTCGCCAGAATGATACTAGCGAACTTGGCAAGCGCCTATAACCTGATATCAGCTCACGTTCCAATATCGGGGAGGTATCCTCTTACCTTTCCGCTGTAGTACATCGAGTTCAGGTTGGACTGCTCTTGCATGTTCTGCGACATCTCCTGCTGGGCAATCTTCAGGATGGACGCCTTGGTAGCGTCCGAGAGGGCAGCCAAACTGCCAGCCTGCGGCGACCACGGCAGGAAACCCACGCTAGTTGGGAGGCTCGACTCGACCATGGTCCACGAATCAGCGACGACGGCGGCTGCTATCCCCTTGGTCGTCGTCTGCAGCTTCACGTCCGTCATCTTTCCCTTGGTTGTGCCGTCGAAGGAGCTCTGGTGGTGGGGCAGCGCGAACATGGCGAGCGTGGTGTCGGACAGTCCGGCCTTCTGGAAGGAGAAGCTGTATGTTCCCGTCGCGCCGGACACGGACCCGGAGAGAGTGGCGCCGGTGGGATAGGCACCACAGGCCTTGTCGTACACCGCCTCCCCATTTCCGGGGTCCTTAGCAACCTGGATGGTGCCATAGAACGCCCCCGTGGCCTGAGCCAGACCGTTGTTGACGACTTGAAGATCCAGGGCGTTGCCTTGTGTGTGACGGGCATACAGGAACCACGTAGTCCCATCTGCCATGCTGAACTTGTACTTGGTGACTCCAGCCTTGGGATCCTGGGTCATCCGCGTGACGGTGTTGAAGAAGACGCCGGTCTGGATCATGGGAGTAGCCCCATTGTAGATCGCAGTGATGAACGCCGACCCCTGAACCAAGGGGAACTGAACTGCGGCATTGGATTGTGCGTTCGGGCGCAGACTGACTTGGACGGAGAGGTCAGTCAGCGACTCGGTGGTCAGGGCGGTGTCAGTGCCCAGCTCCTTCGCGGAGAGGACGACGGACTGAATCCCAATGGGATTGATGAAGTACGACGCAGCACCCGTCGCAGGCTTGGTAGGCCCATAAACTCTTTGCTCAGCGTCGATGTGGGAGATTGCCAGTCCCCAGCTGCCAGAGGCCCCCTTGCCGCGAGCCCAGGCGACTGAGTACGGGTGGAGGAATGTAGGCGAAGTTTGCTCCCCGAGGAAGAAGTTGGCGTAGAACTTGTTGGTCTCGATCGGGCCGTTCTTCGCGATGCCCTTTCTGGCCACCGGATGGTCTGACTTCCTGCCAATGTTGGCTGGAGGGGCGTCCGTGCCGATGGGAGCTGAAAAGATGTCCCCGGCCGCCATTTGGACGGCTGCGGCCGCCACCTTTTGCTCGGCACTTGCAGTGGTCGTCGCGGTTGGGAGCAACGAGGTCGGCGAAGGAATTTCGCTCGTCAGAATAGGCATCGGCTCTGAAGTCTCGAGACTCGTCACAACGGTGCCGCTGGTGGAGGGCTCCTTCTTGCTGACGAGGCTCTGAACTGTGCCGGACGGCTCAACGCTCGTAACAACCGGGGCGGAAGCTGTTATGACGCTGCTCGGAGGAGGAGTGTCGTCCCGTGCCCTGAGGGCCGCGGGAACGGCCACCGGAGAGGCGAAGGACGCAGTAGCCTGCAAGGCTGTTAGCAGCACGAACGGTAACCTCCATGATGGCCCCATCTTGGCAAGCCCAGTGTGCAATGATCCAGCAGTTGCTGCTAAGGATGACCCCAAGCAGCCGGGACCGTTGAACCCTTATGTATAACATAACGGTTCCCCGATCCATCTGGATAGACGCGCCTGAGACAGATCCGGCTAGCCTTCTTCGGCAGGCGCCGTGATCATTCCGCCGCCGACCGGCCGTTCCCCGGAACTACAACAGTAGCATCATCGTGCGGCCGGGGTTGTCCCGAAGAGGTGTCCGGGGTATTGGGTCCTCACTCATTTCCGGCGGCTCTGCGATCCCCGCAAATACTACACTTGAAAGCCACTCCGCCGCTGCACTCCCTCTCGACCTCAGCATAGCTGACGCACACCAGCATGCCGGCGGCAGTAGCGGTTCGGCATGTAAACATTTCCGTACGTACCACCCCGGCATGCCAGCAGGTAGAACACCTGTACATACCTACTCGCGCTGTAGCCCCGTGAGCTAATGACGAGTGCGTAAGTACTACCGGACCTATTCACGCGGAGACGTGTTGGGATCTTACACGCTGACTAGCCGAACCTTCATGTGAAAGCCCATGTTGAACTCCATGGCGGTACTCCTGAGGTATGTACGACAGTACAAGGATGGGCATTGTGGAGATAAGGACCAGAAAGCCCTAGATAGCCCAGGGGCAACAGTAGCCGGCCGGCACACGTGGCTGCGCCGTTGACAAGGTGATCTGGGGCGTATGACTGAAACCTCAGCACGATATGTACTTACCTTGAGGATGACTGGAATGCCGAGATATCGATCCCAGAGACAAAACGCTGGAGTGGGGCTAGGAGGACTGTTGTACCGATGCAGGGGAATGTCGACCAACGTCGACTAGGGTGAGAATCGACAAGGTAATGTGGGTACTGGATCTGGAGATCTGGGGAGGTCTTGAAGAAGTCCCAAAGTTCCCATTCCCTGAAAAGTGGATCTAAGTCTCATGGTGGGATCGTCCGAACTCGTGCGGCAAGTGCTCCCCCCATTCCGCATTCTGGTGACAGCCGAATCGGCAGGATCTTGGCTTGGTTGACAAGGACCACCTTTCTAACACCGTTCCCGCCAGGAATGCAGTATTCAAGCTACAGAACTCCATTGGAGCAAGCGTCTAACCCTGAAACGATGAAGGGTCAGACTGGAATTCAATTGGAGTGAAATCCCACGTGTAGAAGCAACATGATGATACTCAGGAATAAAGCTCAGAGAATTTCGCATGACACTTCCCTATGACCATACCATCCTGTGGTGTCTTCAGAGGGGGTTAACTGCTGCCTGTCACGGGTCAATGAGACCGTGTGAGATAGATTTGTCATAATTACTGGACGTCGGCCAATAATGATGGATGCAGGTGACTGCAGTTTCGGATGTTTCCTTTTGGAGAGACACCTCCGCCAAGGATGAGACATGCCTCACGCGTAGAAATGAAGTCCCATAGAGTATTTCGCAAGGTTCCGGTTTGTGTTCTTACCTTCACAAACCCAGAGCGTCATAGTTTCCCATCACCGGAATCAGCCGCATGACGGGCTTGGCCAGCCTCCTTTTCTCCAGCCCAGTCTCTCTCTTCGGCCGCTTCGCCAACGGCGGCTCGTGCGTGCTCTTGCTCTCGCTTTCTCCAGGACGCGGGTTTCTTTCGCCCTCATCGTTTACCCTCGTCTTCCTCACCCTGGCACTGTCCGCCTGCTTCCTCCTGGATCTCTCGCCGGAGTCCTTATGGCGGCGGCTGGTGTGCCCTCCTTCCTCTTCCATTCTGCATCTCTTCACCTCCCTCCGATCCAGGACCCATGGTTTAGACAGCACATCCCTCCGCAGCTGCGCGACCTTCTCCCAAAAGACCACCTCTTGTTCTGTCGACCGCAGATGGACGATCTTCTCGGCGTAGACCTGCCTACTTGTGCGGAAGGTGGTAACGCTGCCTTTGACATCCAAAACATGTCCTACGTCGATGGGCGCGTCGACCGCGGGGACAGTGTCCGAGTCCCTGTTGGACTTTGAGTTCATTCCTGTCCCAGCGGCGTCCGTTCCCAGCGCCGCAGGAGGCGCAACTTTTACGACACATTCAATGGTTGCCCCACTGCCGTCGTCAATCGTGTAGAAGCGCTTGGTCTCACGCTCGTCGACAGCGACCACGACGCCGCAGATACGCACCCATTTTATCGGGTGGTTTAGATGGAAGTAGACATCCTGGCCTTCGCGCATAGAGTTAGACCCGTGATGCTATCAGCCAAGACGTAACACGCAACGGGCCTGACCCACCCTCAAATCCCCGATGGCTCTTCAGTGCCAGTACGTCGGTGATTCGAAAATGACACCAGCGATTGATGGTGGGCGACAGGTGGAAACAGTACTGCGGGTATATCTCGGGCGCAGTGTCGTCGGTCATGGCATCCTTGGTCTCATGCGACCCGGCTCACAGCCTCCGGCGGTCAATTGTGCCGTATCGATCCTGTTCATGGCCTCGTGGGGGCTTGTCGGCGTTTGTTGCTTTGCACGTGGGGTTGCTGTGTTGACGCGTGAAGTTGCGTCGGAAGACGCCGGTTCAAGTTAAGTTTACATGTGTATGTACCCCGCGTCATCAGAGGGGACCAGCGCCAAGATGTGGACCGTGCGCGTTAGCCAGGTGATGTCTCGCTTGGCCAATCAGAAACCATTGCCGATTCTGCATGTCATTTTGACGGCGCCTGTGATCCTTCATCTTGGTTGTCTTCATGCTGCAGCCGTTGTGAGCGATTCGGACTTTGCAACACTGCTGGCCATCCACCGCGAAGAGAAAGGGGATCCGCCCGAAGCCGGTCCGAATGGTTAGTGTCAAGGAGCCCTCCAATATGTGGATTTAAGCCAATGGTTGGTCGCTTGAGGCGGGAATTCGGCGACGGATAAATCTTGTGAAGACACCGCCGACGGACAGTTGAACATAGCGTGTCATTAGGCAGCCGCCAAACCTGCAACGTTACTAGAAGCCCAGAGTCCCCAACGCCGATGCTGCGTACCCCTTTTACGCCCTTCTACGCCCTTCTACGCCATGCCGATCTGTAATGCCTCTCCAGAACCCAAATCACTGTCTGACCCTCGAGTGTTCCATGCCCAGGCAACTAGGAAACAAACCCCTCATTTACGCTTCTTCTTCTTCATCATATCCGCCTGTATGGCTTGGAATTGCTCCTCCGAGATTTCGGGCTCCTCGAGCTCCTTCGCGCCTCTCTTCTTCCCCTTCCCGGCCTTCGGCACAGCCCCATACTTCTCCGCCAGCTTGTCCAGCGCACTCGCTCTTGAAGCTTGATTCCGCTGAATGAGCGCTGCCAGACCGGCCTCAGAGTCCTTCTGGCTCTTCCTGCCGCCTCCGCGCAGCTTGTCGTAGACGCCAAGCTCCTTGGCGAGCTCATCCGCCTCTTTCGCTTCCTTCTTCGCGGCCTTGACCCGCGCCTGCCTAGACTGCTTCGTCTCTTTCACGTATGCAACAAAGCGCGGTACCTCCTCGGCCTTGATGGCCGCATCGATGATCTGGCGAAACCGCGCGTCGTCCTCGAGCACGTCGCTCAGCATCACCGTCTCGTAGATCTTGCCCATGTCGCCCTCGAACTCCTCGTAGGCCGCCAGCAGGTCGTCCTTCTCCTCGTCAGACCCCTTGTATTGCGCGGCGAACTGCTTGATGGCCTCCTCGGAGATGGCATCGCGGTATTGCTCGCGGTAGTAGTCCGTCCAGCTGAAGCCGTCCGAGTCGACGACCGCTTCGGAGGTCGAGCCGGTCTCGTCGTAGCGCTTGCGCCGGACGGAGTCCGAGAGGACGGCATAGGCGAAGGCGACTTGTTGGAACCTTTCTTTGGCTTCGTCTTTCTTGTCTTCGGGCGCTTTGTCCGGGTGGGTTTTCAGTGCGGCTTTGCGGTAGGCCGATTTGATCTGGTCTGGCGAGGCAGTGCGCTCGAGTCCCAGGACCTCATACGGGTCGATTGAGGGTGGCTCGCCCTCGGTGAGGTCGTCGTGGGCGGACATTGTGGTTGTTGTTGACTGGCGAGTTGAGCGGTTGAATTGCCGCCTCCCAGTAAGGTAAGTTTAAATGGACTTCTAGGCGCGACGCGTCTGAGCCGCTGGAAGCGTGTCAGTGGGTGAGCCAATGCCGCACGGCATTTAATTGGCCAGTGCGTGCACTGTTCCGCACTGTCTCGGCAGCCGCCGCCACTTTCCGTGGACGATCTGCTGCCTGCAAGACCCGGCACCATGCATCTCACTGGAACCCACGATGCACAACATGCCTGACATCTCGGCAGGGGACCACAAGGCATACATGCGGCTCGCGCTCGAGCAGGCGCAGAAATCGCCACCGAAGCCAACCAACTACCGCGTGGGAGCCGTCCTAGTGGACTCGGCCGCAAACGAAATCCTCGCGACTGGTTACACGCTCGAGCTGCCGGGCAACACTCATGCAGAGCAATGCTGTTTCATGAAGCTGGCTCAGAAACATGGCGTTGCTGAAGAGGATCTCAAAGAAGTCCTTCCTCCTGAGTTGGCGCTCTATACGACGGTTGAACCCTGCTCGAAACGGCTGAGCGGGAATCTGCCATGCGTCGAGAGGGTGCTCCGCCTGACTGAGTCGATCCGGACTGTGTATGTCGGCACCATGGAGCCGGAGACGTTCGTTACTGAGAACACGGGGAAGAAGAGCCTGCAAAGTGCGGGCATCTCGGTTGTTCATGTCGAGGGCCTGGAGAAAGAGATCCTGGATGTTGCTACTGCTGGCCACACCAAAGGCTGAGCAAGTGAAGCCGTTGCCGACTGCAACGAGCAACGGCGATGGAAGACGGCCATCCTCACTTCTGACATTTTCTGACTTCATCAAGTCACGGTCTACCCAGCTGGATTTGGTTCCGACTCAGTGTGCTCGTCTCAAATAATCCACATTGGGGTGGTCACGCAGCCTGACTAGAGGACCTTGGATGTTCTACATGACTACGTACCTAAGGTATCTTAGATACAACTACCTAGTAGGAAGGAGAGGCGCAGAAATTTATGCAGGAATGAGCCGCCGTAGTGCCGTGGAAACTGCCTTGCCTGGGAGTCAGCGGCCGAAACTGCCATCAGAGCGGATCGTTGT
Source organism: Achaetomium macrosporum (assembly GCA_033296875.1). Classification (NCBI taxonomy): domain Eukaryota; kingdom Fungi; phylum Ascomycota; class Sordariomycetes; order Sordariales; family Chaetomiaceae; genus Achaetomium; species Achaetomium macrosporum. The sequence continues at coordinate 64,461 of MU860017.1, read as the reverse complement.
GATGTGCTTATACTTCAACAATCATTAGACCCCACCGTTAGAACCAGCAGAGTTGCAAGTTGACTTGGCGATGAACTCAAAATGGTTCCAAGTCGACGCCGGCCTCCTAGGCTTTTGCACAGCCACCAATGTGGTTGCCCACAACCCCTTACCACTCCAGTCGTCAGACTGTGAGCTCCTCTCCTCCCATGCCACTACCTACGGCGCTGATATCTCCACAGCCGACAACTGCTTCGGCATCGAAGTCCTTCGACCACGCTTCTTCACCCACCGACGTCAATACGGCCCTGCCGGTCCACCACGTGCTTGTCTCCAACTTTGAGCGTGACTCGGTTACGCGCACGTTACTGGCAGGGCCAATCTATGCCTCGGGCAACGAGCGCGCCGAGGCGGGATATCTCGCTGAACAGCTTGGTTCCTTCCAATGTCCTGTTATTTCAAGCCAGATTCGCTTGATCGGGTCTCTTTATTATCTGTCAGTTTGCTAGGAGCAAGACGGTCCTGCAAAAAGAGAGCAGAATTGGCCGGGCGCAGTGCAGGCGAGACACTGCCTACCATACGCTTGGGTCTCTCCCAACGACGGATTCTTTCTGCAGGACAACTGAACGAACGGCAAGTCGGCGATGGCTGTGGGCTGTGTGCCAAAACGAAAGTGGGCATTTAGATAGGTACCTTTGATGGACAAAGATGCAGAACCTCAACAGGTTCCCTCGCGACGGGAAGGGGTCAGAGACTCAGCACCAGACCCCGAGGATTCCGGATCGGTAACTCAAAAAAGTTGGGAGGTCAAGCCAGGGCGGTTGCGGGGTTTTCGAACTGATCAAAGACGAAATAAGAGATCGAGGCAGTGGTCGGAAAGATTTACGGCGGCTACGTTGGTGATGTTGGTAGTCTGCCTATGTTGGGTGTGCGGTTACGATGGGAGCCTGGTCATGTTGGGACTCTGGTGATGCCGAGAGTCTGGTCATGTCCGGCAGTCTGGTTATGAGAGACTGGTTACTACATAAATACTCGGGGGTCCCAGCTGAGGAAGGCAAGACAATACTACGAGTGACGTGAGCTCTGCAACCTAACCTCGCCGTCGACATGGCAATTTCCCAGGCCACGCAGCCAGGGGAATGTCCCGTCCTCCCTGAATCTTACGGCGCCAACTACCTAACTAACTCTTACTTCTAGGCGCCGTCAATCCCGCAATCCGCACTCTCTTATACCGTCTGGTCGCCTGCTCGGTCTCGCAATCCACCTCACCTTCGTCTTCGACGGCGGCCCCCCCCCCACAAGCCTGCCGTCTATGCCGAGGTTTCCAGGCTTGTTGTATTGTTGGGTTGTGCGAGTCGTGGGCCGGTTGTAGATCAAGGCGCCTCAATCCTTGAGCAGGTCCATGGGGTTAATAAATGGGCCCCCATTTGTCTGCGGCATACTCAAGAGTCAAGCGAGCTTGCCTGAGACCAAGCTGCCTGGGGTTGACAGCTCAACCAGCTTTCCTGAGGAAATTGCGGCCACTGTTGCATGCTAGTAGTACTCCCGCATATCACGCGAAATGCAAACTTGCAGTTTGGTATCGGATGTCAAAGGGCAGAGAGAAGAGACGTCTCTGAGGGGGGAGACCGAGTCGCACCAGGCTTGGGGGCTGGGAGTGAGCCCAGTCCGATCGTTCGTCGCCGGCATTCTTGGAAGTCATCACCTGTAGGGTGACACCTCCCTGAAATATCCACCCAATAACCAGATACCCAACATACTACCCAGTTCACTAGCCCGAGAAACGCCTGTTGCGCTTGAAGGCGGCTGTCCCGAGCACGGGTCGGAGGGGCCCGTCCCAGCAGGGTCCCAGCCCGAGTTCAACATCACTATGGACCCGCCCTGGACAGCAGACTTCTCCGGGGAGCTGGTTCTGGAGGTGGCGCATTTGTAGGATGGAGGAGAGGATTTGGAGGTGAGGAGGGACGATCAAGTGGTGTGTCGCTGCGTGTCTGGGTGTGATGGGGGAGCATGTGCCGAGTATGAGTGCCTGCGAGAGGCTTGGCCAGGTTGAGTTGGGAGAGCGTTGGAGTGCGACGGCGGATTATGACTTTAGGACAGCACGCGCCGGCGATGGAATGGAATGGACCAGTCCCCGGTCATGCGGGCTGCATTGATGTATGTGCGCAGAGATGTGGAGTAGCTTGCTTGCTGGACCGGGGTGATCCTGTGCAGATTGTATGCTTTTACTCTACAGAGACAGAGAGAGCACGATCGGAAACCGCTGGCAACTATTCCTTTCTAGTTATGTTGCGATCTTCTAGGAAACCTGATGTCGAAGCTGGAGGTTGGGAATGCAGGGGTAGAGGGAGTGTAGGGTAGGTCGTTGGGGGTTGGTCAGACCCTCGGTACACTTGATAGGAAGCAACTTGCAAACAAGAACTAGAGAAAAAAGCTGCGTGGCGCAGCGGAAGCGCGCCGGGCTCATAACCCGGAGGTCACTCGATCGAAACGAGTCGCAGCTAATATGCAAATTTCTTTTTTTCGTTTTTTCCCTTGACTGGCATTTTTAGTTTCAGTTTTTTCCAGGCACCCCTCCCCTTTCTTTCACTTTTGGTGCCCCGCTTTCAACGTCTTCACGTCTCATGGTACCAATACCGAGCATGTTAATTTATTCCTGTTCTATTATTAAATCGAATAATCTCACACATCCCTATATCTTCTCGCCTTCCAATATCGGCCGGGCTTCCTCGCTCCGCCACCAGCTGCCCTCGCCGCCGGGGAACTCGTACCGGTCCATGCTCTCGGGCTTCATCTCGACGCTGTAGCCGGGCTCGGTCGGGGTCTGGTAGTAGCCGTCGCGGATGACGGACGGGTGCAGGAAGTGCTCGTGCAGGTGGTCGACGTACTCGAGCACGGAACGCTTGCCGCTCACGACGACGTAGTCGATGGTGCTGAGGTGCTGCGTGTACTCGGGCAGGCCGACGCCGCCCGAGTGCGGCACGATGGGCACGCCGTACTTGCGGGCCATCAGCAGCACGGCCAGCACCTCGTTGACGCCGCCCATGCGGCAGGCGTCGATCTGGCACACGTCGATGGCGCCGGCCATCAGCAGCTGCTTGAAGACGACGCGGTTCTGGCACATCTCGCCCGTGGCCACGCCGATGCCGTACGGCCGCAGCGCGTCGCGCACCGCCTTGTGGCCGAGGATGTCGTCGGGCGACGTCGGCTCCTCGATGAACCACGGCCGGAACTCGGCCAGCTGCTTCATGTACTCGATGGCCTCGGGCACCGACCACACCTGGTTGGCGTCCACCATCAGCACGTTGCCCCGGTCGTAGCCGATGACCTCGCGCGCGATGGTCAGCCGCCGGCGGTCCTGCTCGACGTTGCCGCCGACCTTGAGCTTGAAGTGCTTGTACCCCTTGGCCTGCGTCTCCTGCAGCAGCGCGCGCATCTTGTCCTCGCCGTAGCCGAGCCAGCCGGCGCTGGTGGTGTAGGCGGGCACGGCGCGGCTGTTCTCGGCGTCGCGCATGCGGTCCGCCTTGCCGACCTCGGCCTCCCGCAGCATGGCGATGGCCTCGTCCGGCGTCACGGCGTCGGTGATGTAGCGGAAGTCGATGCAGTCGACGAACTGCTCGGGCGTCATCTCGGCCACGACCCGCCACACCGGCTTGCCGAGCACCTTGGCCCACAGGTCCCAGATCGCGTTCACCACGGCGCCCAGCGCCAGGTGGATGACGCCCTTCTCCGGGCCGATCCACCGGAGCTGGCTGTCGTTGACAAGGTGGCGCCATGTTTGGCCCCAGTGGGCGACCAGGCTCGACAGCGTGCGGCCCTTGATGCGCTCCGCGACGTGGTTGATGGCCGCGCAGACAATGTCGTTGCCGCGGCCAATGGTGAATGTCTGCATGGGCGTGTTAGCCTGGAAGAGGGGGAAGGGGGGGCTGCCAGGATGGGCGTGGCTTGTCTGCGTACCATGCCATGGCCCGTGTAAGCGGAATCCGTCTTCAGGATGCAGTAGGCAGATGAGTAGTCGCCCGCGGCATTCATGGCATCCGAGCCGGTCTTGTCCAGAGAGGTCGGAAACCGGACATCTCGGGTGGTCCATCCGGTGATGGTGATTTCGGGCATGGCTGGCTGCTGCTGCGGGGAGAGATCGAGGAGTTGGGGTACGGCGGAGCGGAAAAGATCTCGAGGACGAATACCCAGGTCCTAAGTAATTCCCTCACTGCCAACAACCGCTTTAAATCCCGACGGCAGCATCATGGCAGCTCGAGGACGCGACTTTCAACCGTCCACTTTCTATACCTTACTGACCAGGCGTGGGGCCGGAGCGGGAATGAGGGGCATGGTGGGGTTAAGCTTGACGGGCAGCTCCGGCGTTGACGCAGCGGCCTGTGATTGATGGATAAATCACGGAGTATGGGGAAACGCTGAGGGAGGGCCACCGCATGGCGGCATCACTGACGTGCCCCTGCGTAAGGAGTCAAATCATTTGATGGTGTTGTCGTCGGAATAATTTACGCTGGGAAACCGAGTTTGGGCCAGCGATGCTGTCCAGACGCCATCAATCTGTCAAGTCCTTTCTTTCGCAAGGCCAAGATCTTCTCGCGGTACCGGCGGAGTGGAGACGAGCCTTGGCCGATGCTTAACCTTAACCGCAGTCACTGGGATGCCTTCGATTGCGCGCAACGGCAGACGATTTCGAGGGCAGCGGTGTGGTTCTCAAGTTGTCCGTCGGGTACACCGCAGCATCATGCCTCAACGAAACTACCTTGTGGTCCGCTTTGAAAAGTGGGATCCAGATTCCAGACCCCAATGCGTTTTCCTTTGCGTTGCTAGAAAGCAATGGAGGCGAGAAGGTACCTCGAATACTGCATGTCGAAGGAGCACCTCCTCGGCGTTTGCCGGTTGGCGAACAGCCGCACTTACTAGTATGCATCCGTACAACTACAATACATACTAACCTGAGCTTGCACCTGAATTTCACTTAGAGTCGGTTGAGTGGTCGCCAGTTTGAGTCCTGCATCTCGCCCGAAGAAATGGAGGGTGATAGGATGACTGAGACTGGGTGACTGAACTGATGAATCTGGGCAGCAGGCCCGACCAAAAGAACCAACTAGGATTGACTGATGTGAAGATGTTGTTGATGTAAGTGGATGAAGAATCGCGAGCCCTCGCCAGCAGTCAGACCCAGTTCTATCCACTGGTCACACACCCTGCTGCTCCCTCCACACCCAACCACCGGTAGCTCTGACTCGAGGGCTCAGGCCCGTCGAAGGCAAACTTGAACCTCCGCGGAATTACCTTGCTGTGGTAAACTCAGTCTTCGGCGCCAAGCGGATGATCCATGCCATCATGACTCCGAACCGTCATGGAAGCTTGATAGAAGGTCTTGTGACGTTCTATCGCCACCAGACCTGACTCGGTGCCAGGCGAGCTATTCTGATATTGTAGTATAAATGATCAATTTACAGCTTACAGCTCACCTTTCATCCAATCAATATCCGTGGTCGAACCAAAGTGGCTTATTGCTAATCCCCTATTGTTTCCTCTCCGGGCTCCTATTATCCCCGTCGCCTGAATAGGCGCTTCGCAATAAACAATGCAACAATGGAAAGAGAGTCTATTGGGGGCGAAAGCATCGAGGCCGCGGAGAAAACTTCAAAAGAGCGTCACGAAGCAGCGAAGCTGCAACCTCGGGAACCGCTTCCGCTTAAACATCTCAAGCCCGGTAGCAACAGTCAATATATGCGATATCCAAGACGACAAGTCGAATACCCAGACGCCCCCTCCTCTATCGTCGGCAGCTTCGGATCCCAGCGATCCAACACTGGGCTTGTCTTCCCGGAGACACGCGCGGTTCTACGAACGCGAACCGCCTTTTCCGCCCCTAGAACAACTCGGAGACCCAGGTGAAACGTTCTCGGAGCCTTCGCACCTCCTTCCCAACCAACAGCAGCGGCGGCATTCTTCCATCCAAATCCGTCGGGCCCTCTCGATCTCGAAAATGAAGCCGCGCAGAAAGACCCCAGTTCTTTCCATCACACCACCGGTGGGGGATGCCCCAAAGCCCCGTGCCACCCGTGGCAGGACATCGAGCGTCGACCTGATCGCAGAGCAGTACCGGACTCTGGTCGAAGTTCGGCGCGACTCCGTGTCCTCGGATACCGATCCCCAGCCGCCTCCGTCGCCAACGCAAGATTTGTTACCAGCAACCAAATACCGGCGCAGCTCAAGCTACTATTTTCCAGACGAGTCTCCATTGGACCCCTCGCTCGACTTCGCCGAACTGCAAGACTTTTCACCGCGGTCGTCGAAGAACGACACAGTGGTCTCGTTCGAGGACGAGGCAGTCTACTTCAAGCCCGTCTCCTTCTCTCCCGAGCCGCCGTCACCAGCTCCCTCCCAATTTCCCCGCCCGCCTTCTCCCCGGACGACAATCTCATCATGCTCACCATCATCTGCAGACAACCAAAACGACAACGGCGACGACACCAACTACGCTAATAACAACATAAGCCTCCAAATCTGCCTCGATCTCCTCACGCGCGAACTATCAACAGCAATGGTCGGAGGAGTTCGACCAGCGAGCCACTCTCCCTCTCTCTCTCACTCTCCCTCTCACTCTTCCTCTCACCCTTCCTCTTCCTCTTCCTCTCCCCCTCCCTCTGCCTCTCCCTCGCAGGGTGAGAATGGAAGTGGAAATGGAACATCAGCCTTGCAGGTGTGGGCAATGATCGAGGCGTATGAGCGGCTGCGGGACCAGCTGGCTGAGGTCAGTGCTACTAGCCACGGCCGGAATGGTGATGGTGATGTTGACTGGCGGGCGAGGGCGAGGGAGATGGAGCGCATGTTTGACATGTGGTTGAGGGCGTTATACGCCATCCATGAGGACCTGACGCGTTGAGTTGTTGAGGCGCTGAGTTCGCTGAGGCGCTGAGGCGCTGAGTTGCTGAGTTGCTGAGTTGCTGACTGGGGTGGGGAGAGACTGGACTCTAAAGGGGGGAATGGTGATAGTGGCAGGAGTACTGGAGTGGAGGATGGTGATAGTGGCTACCGTACGAGGTTGGAATTGGGGCTTGGTTTGTGGGACTAGGCTACGTGGCGTTGGCGTTGGTTGTTTGTGATACCAAGGTACTGGCCCCCATAGACCGATGATTTATCAACAGATGGTTTTCTTCTGACTTTCCTGAACCGCTCGCCCTGATACTTGATCTGGCCGTATCAGCTCATCATGACCGCCACGGCATCGAAATCAACGCTTCTTTCACAACAACGCCAATGAAGAGGGTCCAAGAAGTGAAGCGGCGTGCCCCAGAACTGGGCAACTGGCGCAGGGTAATTCCACTGACCTCGTTGTGTGGCGGTCTCGGATCGAGCCTGCAGCGGAAGCAGAGATGCTTCGCTAAGACAGATGCCAGCGCAGAATTTCAATAACACTTATGAAGGACTTGAGAATGGCACTTGAAGAATTCAACAGCATAAGTAGAAGTTCTGTAGAACCCAAGATCTCGCGGCAATCCATCTCGCTTTTTTTCCTCTTCGCTAGAGGAAGAGTAGAAACCTAGCAATACCACGCATCACATACGCAAACCCTAAATCAGCCTCTGATCTCATACAAAGTCACTTATCCCGTGGCCGTTTAAACCCGGGAAGACCTTTATGGTGGGCTTCCCATATGAATAATGATGGCGTCCTTGTCCCAGTCCCGCATTCAGTGCCGGCAGACAGCATAAGCTTCACGATTTCAATCTCATCCGGACGCACGATTCCCCCACCGAGCCCTCCCACCACGTTCATCATTGCCAAGCGCCCGGGGGTATAAGCCGCCAGGCCATGTAGGGCCGCTGGCACGGATCGAGAAACATATGCTGGATCTTACCGGTCCACGTGAACGGCTGGCCGGTGACGAGGTCTTCGGCCTCGATCGCCGCGTCATCGGGCAGGCCGAACTCCCACATCGGCACCTCGAACTGGGCGCCCTGCGGGTGGTGCGGGTCGACGTTGACGGCAAAGAGCAGGAAGCTGGCCAGGTCGTCCGTGTGCTTGCCGTAGTAGAGGATGCTGTCGTTCCATGCGTTGTAGAATTTCAGATTGGTGAATTGCTGGAGGGCTGGATTTTCCCGCCGCAGCCGGTTCACGAAAGCAATGTCGGCCTTGATGTTCCCTGGCCGGCCCCAGTCCCACGCGCGGATCTCGTATTTTCCTGAGTGAGATATTCTTCTGTGCCTGGCACGGCGGCCGCCTCGCAGAGCTCGAAGCCGCTGTAGACGCCGTAGTTGGTGCCCAGCGTGGCGGCGAGGAACAGCCTTACCTGGAACCCCGGCCGGCCGCCCGTCTGCAGGTAAACGGGGTTGATGTCCGGCGTGTTCACGAAGAAGTTCGGCCGCATGTAATGGCGGCACTCTTCCCGCGTGAGCTCGGTGAGATACTCAGTGAGCTCCCGCTTGGTGTTGCGCCATGTGAAATAGGAATAGGATTGGCTGAAGCCCACTTTGGCGAGCCGCTTCATCATCTTGGGCCGCGTGAAGGCCTCGGCGAGGAAGACCACGCCCGGATCGACCTGCCGCACCTCCTCAACCATCCATTCCCAGAAGGGCAGTGGCTTGGTGTGTGGATTGTCCACGCGGAAGAGCCGCACGCCTCTTTTCAGCCAGAACAGGACGATGTCGCGCAGTGCGTACCAGAGGCCGGGAATGGCATCGCGGCTGTAGAAATGGATATCGACGATGTCCTCGTACTTCTTCGGTGGGTTCTCGGCGAACTTGATGGTGCCGTCAGCCCGCCAGTCAAACCATTGGGGGTGCTGCTTGATCCACGGATGATCGGGAGAGCATTGCACAGCAAAGTCCAGTGCGATCTCGAGCCCATGTTCCCGTGCGGCTTGCACCAGCCTTGCGAAATCCTCGAACGTGCTAAGCTCAGGATGGAGTGCATCGTGCCCTCCTTTTTCGGATCCAATGGCGTAAGGGCATCCTGGGTCGCCAGGCTCTGCCGTAAGGCTGTTGTTGCGGCCCTTGCGGTTGGTACTGCCGATAGGGTGGATCGGCGGGAAGTAGAGCACGTCGAAGCCGAGATCGCGAACATACGGAAGCCTGGCGATCACGTCGTCGAAGGTGCCATGACGGTCTGGGCTGCCGGACTGCGAGCGCGGCATCAACTCGTACCACGCCGAACAGCCTGCCTTCTCGCGGTCAACGAAGACCGGAAAGGCCTTATCGGTTTCCGTGAGGTTCGTCCGTGTGCCCAGCCTGCGCATGAGCACGGCCATATCGTCGCTCGTCAGCACCGCAAGCGCATCGCCCTCGGATGGGGAGGAGGTCAGTTCTGCCAGCAGCGTCTTCAGCGCAGAACGGTCGTTCGATGTCCCTCCTGTGCGGACGCTGAGCGCCTTTTCCGCCAGTAAACGCCCTTCCTGCAGCTCAAGGGAGACCTTCTGCCCCGCTTCATGCTTCTTGGCCGTGTCCATCCGCCAGATAGCAAAGAGGTCGACCCAGGAGGCGATCTTGAACTCGTGATGACCGACTTCTTCGAAAACGACCGTCGCCCGCCAGTGGTCGTTCACGAGATGCCGCATGGGCAACTCCCTCCACGACTCTTCGCCACGCCGGCGGCAGAGAAGCGAGGCTGCAAGGATCTCGTGGCCATCGCAGAAAATGTCTGCTTCCACACGAAAGGCATGGCCAACGATTGTCTTCGCAGCAAAACGGCCCTCGTCGACGACCGGTTCGATGGCTTCGATGGCGATACGGCTTGCAGCAAGCTTTTGGAGCAGTGACTGATCGGGACTGTCCATTTTGATTGAAAATCGGTCATCTACATTGCCTTTTTCATGGCAAACGTTGAGAATGGATGCTGCCAGCCTTGCGCAACGGAACAGGATCGGTACTCTCTAAGTGGCAGAGGCTTAAACAGTACATACATCAGATGAACCTTAACCAGCACCACATGGCTTTTATGAGTCGATCAATCAGAAGGGGCTTCACCAACACTCATGCAGTTGGCTCGCGGCCTCGGTAGATTAGCCCCGAGCCACGGGACTTGATCGCCTCTACCAAGAAGGTTGTGATAACGTCCCGCTGCCAAAGAGCCAGGGCAAGTGTATGGAGGCGGTGCAAGCCCGCGAGCGCATCCACGGCTGGACGGGAGATGATACTTGTGATCCGACCAGCTGGCTCGTCGCTCCGACGTCACATGTCAACCGGCTGGCCCGGGGCTCCAAGTAAAAAATCCTCTTCAAGGAGAGCGGCTTCATTGAGCCTGTGTCTACAGTTCTATCCGGAAGATGACATGCAGTGAGCCGGCTTCTTAGAGGGACTATTGGCTCAAGTCGATCGAAGTTTGAGGCAATAACAGGTTAACCTACACAGGCAGGTAACAGTGGGCCTCATTAAAGATAACTGCTAGTCCAGCACCTTGACCTCTTGGGGAAGCCGCGCCTTCACTGCCATGGAGGCGCAGGCTCCTGGCCGCAGAGCTGTCGGCAAGGAGGTAGGGGACGCTCATCTAACTGAGTGATCGCTGGCGAATCTATGGTGAGGGCAGGCTGAGTTGAAGAAAAGAAAGAAAAAAAAAGAAAAAAGAGAAAGAAAAAAAAGAAAAAAGAGAAAGAAAAAAAGAAAAAAGAGAAAGAAAAAAAGAAAAAAAGCTTTGACTATCTTTTCACGCGGGTACCCCTATCAGAAGTCAAAGTATCCCAGGTGGTATAATGCTTCCCTCCATTCTTTCGGGAACACAACTGGCAGGGTGCTGACATTTTTATGATCATGGACCTCACCGGAGTGAGGCGTTTGGATAACAGCATGGAGTTCTTCGGCCCACCTCTGCATCTGAGCCCGTGTTGCAAATCTCAAGTTAAATGCTTCCTTTCGAGAGCCCATCGTTCCTCGCCGCAGGCTCCGGACTAACAAAAGGGAACAATCGCAGTGCGCTGAACGTGCAGGAAACCCAACATCTGTTTATTGTGAGTACATTGGTATCTCATCAACAGGTATTAAGGGCCGACTAGGTAAAGAGGTCAATGAAGATAGTGGACCTACCACAGGGACCAGGTTGCTCAGGGGATGAGACAACTGCTTCAATGCTTGACAGGCGAAATATGCCCTTGAGCTTGAGGCCCTTATCCATGCTCCTCGGTAGTACGTGTTCTCTGTTGTACTCGGAAGGCTCTTGTCCGTCGGCAGCTTCCGCGGCGAAGATGAGAACCTTCTCGAACATGTATGTTCGATATGTGTAGTATGTCGAACCCGTGGTTAGAGGGCTAAACGTGTACCGATACGGCCGAAGCCACGCAATGTCGACGCCCGCATCATGCCAAATGAGGTCGCCGAAGAGGCTGATATCGTGGTATCCCCAGTCTACCACGCGAGGTTTAAGACCTGATACGAGCTCGGAGAGATCTTCTTTGTTGGCAATGATAGATATTTCACCATGGGCCTCTCGAAAGATATCTCTGCTCTCAAGGATGTCCGGTTTTCGGGGATCGGCGTCATCGATAAGGCGGTTCATGTCCTGCGCGATATGAGTGTCAGAACAAGGCCGCACCATGGCAAACTAGTAGAAAAGAGCGGACGCCTACTTCAAGAAACTCCAAGTGGCCCAACATGCTCCGTGCCGGGAGCGAGATGAGTCTGAAACAGGCCGCGATCGTGTCTGCCTGAGGGCCGAACTGATTCCCCTCTGCAGTCCCAAGCCGAGCCTTCAGAACAGCCTTATTCCGGATCTCGCTCCCTATAAGCTTTCCACAGAGCTGTGCATTACGTGACCAATGCTTGAATGCCGCGCTCCAGCGCTGGTGTCGAGGTCGCCATAATAGATTCCGCTCAGTATCCAGCAGAAACCTCAATTGTGCATTCATGAACTCATGCAGAGGCATGAATATGGCAGACAGCCGGTCTTCAACGAGGAGGTTCAGAATCCGCATCTGCCTCTCCACGGTTGGGAGGTCTTCTAGTTGAGCGAAGAATAGCCGTTCCTGGGCGAGGAACTTTTCAATCGCCGAGTCCGTTAAGGGTGGTTCTTCGAAGGAAGCTCTCCTGCTTCTGATTGTCGCGTCGATTTGGGCAGATTCAATGGGGCTGGACCCGGGTCTCATCGCTAAGGTCTGCTTGATCACCTCAAGTTCCTGCTGCATGTTAGCCATCCAGCTGAAGACAGCTTAGCTTGCACATAAGTGTGTGCAGCTCCTTTGTACGTATCCACTAGCGATTACTTAGACTGTGCCATCGAGATTAAGCTCACTTTGAAGAAGCCTGCGTCACTGTGCAGCAAATTCAGGATGTGCGCTGCCGTAAATGCCTTGAAGTTGTCAGGCTCAAGTGCCATTCCGGTCCCATTGATTTGTATGGTTGCTTCGGACAATGCCGCGTTCGACAAGACCGAAGCACATGCTTGCGTAGGAGCAGACATAGAACGCTCGGCTGCCTCGGCCACTTGGGCATTCTTGAAGCTAGTATGATTCAGCAACCGAATCCAAGAGTCTGGGCGGGAAAATATCCGACGAAGTACATCGAACGGGTGGTCTAGACCTGCGTGAATCCTTTCCTCGAACAGCAAATCGGTGAAACCGTGGATTTGGCGAAGCTGCAGCTCGATCTCGATACATTCCGGAAGACCAGCCCCAAAAGAGACAAATCGCCCTGGCAACACTGCCATTTCACCCCAGGCAAACTTCCACGTCCTTCGAGCTGTGGGTACCAAGACGCTCCTGACCGAAGCCCGATCCCCAGTTTCCATGTTTCACGACCCATTATCCCCTCCGAGATGGATGACGAACATATTATCTTCGTCGATGGCGACCCTCCAGTAGTGCAACGCCGAGGGCCGAAGCTCGGCGGCCGCGCCCGGCCCCCACCTAAACCTCGCCGGCCTCCCGGGCGACTAAGACCGGGGCCGAATTTTCCCGTCAACACGTGGCCCGCAAAGACAATTTTATGCACTCTTCCTTCATGCCCCTCTTCCTTTGAGCAAGACACGGGATATTGACAACGAGTAAGCGATTTCGCTTTGGGGCGCACATCCTCACCGCAGCCGCTACTCCGGTCAATGACGTGCACTCAAACGTCCTCCGTCTTCAACTGCAGGCCAGCTTCCTACAGTCCGTCCTGCACACGGCACTTGGCTATCTCCCATGCGCAATACAGGCTTGGTTCGAGTCGTCGTTTCCCGAGTGGACTCTCCCTCCGCGGCTCATCCTCAAAAAGCAGAAGAACTGGGAGGAGGAGTTCGAAGCGGAGAAAGCGGCCTACACGAAACTACGCCCGTTGCAGGGAACCGTCGTTCCAAGGCTCTTCGGCGAACTCCAGTACGACAACACGACAGCGCTTCTTATGTCGGACATCGGCGGTGTATGCCTGGCTGCGCCCGAGGGAGGCATGCTGGAGCTGGACGAGTTTCGCAGAGTAGTCCGCCAGGCCCTCACCGCGCTTTCTCGCTTCGGGGTATTGCAGGATGATACCAAGCTGGACAACTTCCATCTCACCCACGGCAGGGTTATGGTTGTCGACTTTGAGATGACGAGCAATGAGAACCAGCAACCTCTGACGGACGAGCAGCTCGAGTTTGGCATTGACTGTGCAGTGGATTCCCTCGCCAAATCCTATGAAGACAACCAGTATTGCTTCTGGGAGGACGGGATTCTCTCTGTTGGTGTGGAGTGAAATGGTACGGCGTGACGGAGGGGAGCATGGGTTTATGTACTATGTACCATACGCCAGAACAGCGGCCTCAACCTTTATTAAGGAGGCACTTACCTAAGAAAAAAAAGATGTGATGGAACGGGCCGGCAACTATCATTTCAGACATTTGTCTTCTGGTGCCGCTTCCAGGACGAATTGCTCGACCCCTCTTCGGTTTCCATGACGACTTGAAATTCCGGTTCGGTCTTGTTTGTTCTTGTCTGTTTCTTTCGGTCACGGGTTCTCTCCTTGAGCAGCACACGGGGCACGGTGTTGGAGGTGCGAAGCGACATTATATTCAGTCGTTGCTTTGCTAGAGGCTTGCTTTTCTAGAGGCGGATGAGGATTAGAGTTTGCTTTTTTTTCCCCTTCTTCCCTTTTCTCTTTTATTTCTTCTTTTATCTTTTCTGTTTTCTTTCCTCTTGGCTTGGATAGAGGCAGAGGTAAAGCTCGACTCTTGCGTACCTATGTAGCCTTGGCTTCCGGGGCGTGTACGGATCGATACTGACGGGTGTCGGGGATGTGGATCCATGTTACGGGGCTGGGTTTTCTCTGGCATTGGGGAAGCTGAACGCTACAGGATCGTATCATGTCAAGTCCGATTGGGAGCACTTCAGAGTTTACCCCTCTTTAAGGATCTTACTGTCCTTTAGGTTAGGTACATACCTAGCATGCACCTTTGAAGAGACATGCTGACATGGCCACCCTTGACTTTAAGGCACCTTAGATGAAAAGAAAGGGCTGCCAGGAGCTAGTCCCTGCCCTGACAGCATCAACCATCTCGCCATCCATTATGCCATGCACGAAGCTGGTAGCTCAAAGTTTTAGCCCTCTTCAGTCGTACGCAGTGGATTGTTGGGGCAGCTTACCATTCTCCAATAATCAAGTACCGGTTGTTGCTTGCCGGCCGGATAATGAAAGGGAAGAAACCGCCTCGGAGGACACAGACTACGTCGCCAGCCCGCATGGCGGCCGGCCCAAGCCCGAAATACCCTACCCTCGTGACGAAGAAGCGTCTTTCACCGAGCTTCTCAAGGACGGTCTTCGGGAGCGGAGCGTCGAGCACCCCTTCCAATATTTCCGCTTCCTGCTCTGCTGTTGTGGGAGGCATCCCGGGCGTTCCTTTCGGGAGTCTTGTGTCTCTCCTGTCCGGATGTCCGGCCAGATAGTCTCTATCGGTCAGCAGCAGGTCAAAGGTCACTGTTCTCCAAAACGCTTCGTCCAAGGACGCTCCGGCGATGTACTCTTCTTGTTGCTTCTTCGGGACAAGCTCGCGCCACTGGTCGATGGCCACTCGAAGCTGGGCTTGCCGCCCTTCCCAGTCCGCGGGGAAGCGGGGACAGACAGGACCTAGGTGCTCGGCCTGATCCACCCACACCCCTTGCATCTCTAGCACGGCATCATCTTCAAGGAAAACCGGCGGGATGCAATCACTCTCGCCGAGCGATGCATTGTAGAGAGGCGCCAAAGTCAGCACTGCCCCAACGCCACTCGTGGCCAGAGTGGTGGTCTTGAAGGAATGCAGGATGCCGAAGTCAGGAACCCAAGATGGCAAAGCGGGATCTCGCTCTAGGTAGCATTCCTGCAGGAAATGGAGCGGCCACGGCCCCTCACGGTTCTCCTGTAGCATGGCTTTCATCGCGCTTGTGTAGACCTGTTCCTTGCTTTTGCCGTAGTCGATCTCAATCCTGGCTCTCTGGGTAACGAGCCCGAGAAGAGCGAATATCATGTCCCGCGGGTCCGTCGCCTGTCGAGTAAGCAGCTGGGACCAAGCCAGTTGCTCGAGGCTGGTGTCTGCGCCGTCTGCCAGCTTGTATGAGAGACGGTTCAGGCCACTGACTGCCACATACAGCTTCGAGACTTCCCCCGTCATCTCGTCAAACACGGCCTCGTCCATCGGCCGTCCAAAACCCAGAGTGCTGTGGCGGGCAACCTCGAAGGCAAATGCCGCGAGCTGGCTAAGGTGGCTCCAGGAAGCCGACTTCGACCCGCATCGCAGGTCTGCAGACCGAGACAGCACAATCTCTTGGACCGTCCACATCCTCTTCCACCAGGCATGGCTCATCAGCTTGACCAGTCCTCCCACCACACGGTCATGATTGCTCAGGCCGTGCCGCATGCCCAGCGCCCGGAACACGCGCTCGCGGTCCTCCCACGGCAGGCCCTTGTTGCTCACGATGCGATCTGCCGTCTCGGCATCGAGTTCCGCCAGACCGCGGACGAAGTCGATCGCCGCGTCCGTGTCGCCGTCCCCCCGGCCCAGCCAGACGACGACCTGCACGGCCGAGGAATAGACGCGGTCCATCTGCCGGACCTGGCGGTTGCGCTCGTCGACGTCGGACTGGTTGATGCAGATCGAGTCGACCCACAATGTCCGCGGCTGGTCGGTCAGGCGCAGCTCTTTGAGCGCCCCGTACAGATTGGGTCGCACTAATACTTGCTCCCCGTCGACGAGAATGGCGTGGATGGGATCTTCCTGGCCCCAGACGTAGGAAAGGGCCTCGTACGGCCGCTCCTCGATCCGTGCTGACGAGAGAGTGCATTCGATTTGGGCGTCGCCATCTGCGGATGGCTGCAGGGACAGCAGCCGGATGTGGCCATCCGGGAGGGCGCGGTAGTGCTGGATGATGCTTGCTGATTGATCCATGGTTGACTCAGGCTGAGGTTCTGTTGAAGGAAGGTTGCACGGTTGCACTGAATTTGAATGCCGCTTGTTCCTCGGTGTCTGAGAAACAAAGATAGTTCTTCAGGCCGGCTCCTGCTGTCTCACGTAATTCGCACGTCGCAATTTTGGTTGAATTGGAGTGGCTGGAAATAGGGTGGTAACGGTAGTTTTGGACTTTTGGTGGTGGCCCCAGTAAAAAAGTGAAGCGGACTTCTGCGCGATGAGCAGTGCATGATCACTTCAATTGACCACGCAGTGCACAATAGGTACCTACTAGAACTTACATCAATCTACCGCAGTGTCTGGCCACGCAATTCAGTTCAATTCAGTGTATTCTGCTCAATCCGGTGGTGTGTGGAGAAAAAAGAATAGTTACGATGAGGATGGTATACTTTCTGCGAACAAGTTTCTCACTGCCGAGGTGGGAAGGGATGATAAGAATCTCCAAGCGAGTACTAATAATAGACCTTGCCTAGGAATATAAGCGGTCGGGGCTAGACGGTATTACCATGTTAGATCAACTTCGATCATAAAGCGAACCGGTTGAGTGAGGTCTGATTCGTGCGCCGCAAGTTGCAAACCAAACATTTAAGTCTGCAAAGTAGTAGTACGCATCTGTGTATGTGTTTGCCCCTTATATCCATTAATCATAACTATGTCTGGACAATCAATCACTGAACCGGCCAGCTTCCAACAAGTAAACCCTTTCGTAGCACTACCTACCTTAGGTACCTTTCTGTAATGCAGGCTTGTGATGTCCATCCTGATTACCTATTCATCCAGTGTAGTGGGTCTAAGCTGTTCTCGGCAAAGAGGCGGCCGAATAGAGACGCACAAGCGCGCATAACTACCTTACCTTAGGCAGGTACGCAGATATATTGCAACTTCTACCGTATGTAGGTAGACATGTCCGGCTCATCCCTGCGCCCCCAACACGGCGAGACGAAGGCTTGACAGCTAGAGAAAGTATAAGGCAGAAGAAAGGCAAAAGTTCAGTACAGGGTCAGCTCGCAAGGAGTCAGCGGTCCAAGGCGCCTGCTGCTGCCTCAGCTCTTCTAGCCGAGATACTACTACCTTCTTCATCCGTACATAATATCGCCTGTCAACTGCATGCAAAGATCTT
This sequence comes from Achaetomium macrosporum, assembly GCA_033296875.1. Taxonomy (NCBI): domain Eukaryota; kingdom Fungi; phylum Ascomycota; class Sordariomycetes; order Sordariales; family Chaetomiaceae; genus Achaetomium; species Achaetomium macrosporum. Next base: position 47,033 of record MU860017.1, on the reverse strand, counting down.
GCGGGTTCAGTCCTTCAACTCCGCTGGGGTGCAGGCGACGATAGCGACTTGGTGGTCTTACCTGTTACGGGTTCTGCGGTTGCGCCTTGATGGCCGGTGTTCCGAAGGTCGGCGTGAATGGAGAGACTGAGATGTCTATAAAAAGGGGCCGCCGTTCCGCCTTTGGAGTGCTTCTTTCTCCCGCCTTGCCTTAAGACAACATTGAGAGCAAAACCTTCAGCCTCAACTACTCATTCAAACCACTCTCCTGCCGTCGTACGCCAACTCCTCCCCCTCTTCAGTCCCAAGGCTCTCTCACCGAAGCCATGCATTCTCCCGCCCTTCTCCTCCTCCTCTTGTCCGGACTTGTCGCCGGCTTCACCATTCCCGCCGACCAGCCCGACGGCGTCTACGGCGTAACCTTCGACAACGATGGCAAGGCCATCCACACCCTCATCGGCCCGCCCCTGAACCAGACAGAGGTTGCTCAACTCCTGGCCGCCCGAGCAGCAGCGCCCGAGCCCATGATCCCCTCCGCCTCCCGCATACACGCCCGGCAGAAGGACGCCACCTACTGCGGCAACTACGGGCTGGACCACGCGTCGACCGACGCGGCCGTGGAGGCGCTGAAGTTCCACTGCCAGCCGGGCGCCGTCAACGCCGGCATGGACTTTTACTCGATTTCCGGCAGCACCGTCGCGTACATCTGCAACATCGGCAAAAAGGGCTGGGTCTGCCAGCGGAGCGATCTGACGAGCGACTACGCCCACATCACGGATGTCTGCGGTTGGTACATGTCCGGGTGGCGGCAGTACTGGCGCGATGGAGATACGGGCGCTCAGACTGGCTATGAGGACAGGAATGCGAACTTCTGCGACCGTGGTATTGATGGGTGATTATCGGCCGTCAATGTGATGTGCAGGCTTGGCCTGTCCACCTTTGGTTTTCTTTTTCATTGAGAAAACCTGGCTTCTCTTCGTTCCCTGCTTCCTTTCGCTTTCAAGCTTGAGACGGGGTTTGCGGCTGTTTTGTCTCTCCTAAGCGCTGTTGCCCATTCCTCATTTGACGCTCCTTTCAAGGGCATAGCCGACCGTGTTGGGGCATTAGGAGTTGGATGGTTAGTGCGGCTGGTGATGGGCCAATGTCATTTCAACATGTAGTGTGCTTTACCTAGAAGCTGCACTCAAAGACTGCCAATCTCAATTCCAACGCTGTTCTTAACAGGCAGATTGATTACCTTAACTTGCGTGTTGTCTGTTTCAGCTGTCAGGTTTGAATGTTGCGCAATTTAGCCTTCTGCTTGAGAATATCATATATTGGTCCTAGCAGTCGCAATCGTCCGTTTGACAGTTCCCCTTCACTGTGTTGTTACAACTTGACCAAAGATCAGTGCAACCTGTTGACGAAACAGAACCCGATCCTCACTATGTGCTCAATATCAGTTCTCATATGAGGCTCAGAATGGAGGACCGGACGACATGGTGCCATGCTGCCTCTTATAGTTATACGTGTACTGCTCTAAGCCCAAGGCTTGGTTCATGAAGCCATTGTAGCCTGCCGATGCCCAAAACCACATCTGTTATCAATAAATAGAGAGTTGGCCGTTTCGTTTGTGTTGAAGTCTAGATTGAAACCACCTTTCTCTCTCTCAGCCACACCCGACCCGCGCCACGGAATCAGGGGACTAGCAATATCTCCGCCTCAGCAACCAGCCAACGGAGTGCTAGACGACGCTATACTTGGAGAAGGCGTATTGTCAAGCCCTGAAGTGGGGATAAGAGGTCATGTAAGGGAGATAGATACAGTGACTTGGCTGGACACGCATCTAATTAGACGTTTTCTCCGCAATGAGATATACACAGTGCGGGTTGAGCCCATCTAACCATTTTCAAGCCGCCTGTCGGGTCTTATTTTGACACGCCCTGCCCAGTATAGTATACCAGCTAGGATCACACCCGCCCTCGCTAATTCTGGTTCGATTCTGAGCACCGACTCGCCAAATGACGGCGACAGCGACGGCGCCAGGCAGCGACGTATCTAAAGCAGTACCAAGTTGTCAACGCCACTGAGACGACAGACGAGCATTTCAACGCCGGGTCATCAAGAGACGGGGCATCACGCATTACATAAAGCCAGAGCTTGTAATCAGCCTCACATCGGGTACTATTATTACGTTGTGAGGAGACGCGGGACAGTCAAAGAGTATAGCAGGTTCCTCGCTTCGTGCTTTACCTTATCGCAGTTGCCGTACTGTGAAGAAGTGTTTACACTGCCGTCAGCCATGCGTTTGACCCTAACCCGCGACCGCAGGGTATGTGACCGTATGTCGAGTGTGAAGCCAAGAATCGACAAACCGTTTGCGAGCTTGGCGTGTGCCCCACTGCGGATGCTTAGCTCCAACTGCCGGCACATCAAAAGTCGTGCTTCCTGACACCGAAGTAGGAAGTCCGCTTACAGCTGGGAAGGAAGCAATCATCGGCGGCAGCGATACAACAGCGACATGGACGACGAATACGGCGACGCAGACGATGTTCTGGTTGCCCTCGCGGCCGCGCATGCCAATCCGGCCCCGCAACCGCAGCCCCGACCAGCTCCAAGGATCCAGCAACCGACACCGCAGCGACTCGATCGCGCACCGCCGTCCAACGCATCCGGTTCGGGCCCGCCCAAAATCGTACAGCCCACTCCGCAGGCATTGCCGGCGCGCGGCTCGGGATCGTCCATCCTCGTCTCGCCGCGGCAAAAGGGGAATCCCGTGCTGGCGTGCTTGAAGTCGATACCATGGGAGTACAGCGACATTCCGGCGGACTACGGGCTGGGTTTGACGACATGCGCGTTATTTCTGAGGTGCGCTGCTTTCCCTCATTTCTTTTCTTCCATCCCGCAAACCCATACCTCTCTCTACAATTCCACTTCAACCCTTAATTAATTAACTGACTGGGCCCCCCGGAACCGGAAACGGAATACAGCCTCAAATACCACCGCCTGCACCCAGAGTACATCTACACGCGCATCCGCAACCTGCAGGGGAAGTACAACCTGCGCATCCTCCTGACGCTCGTCGACATCCCCAACCACGAGGACGCGCTGCGCGAGCTGTCCAAGACGTCCGTCGTCAACAACGTCACCGTCATCCTGGCCTGGTCCGCCGCCGAGGCCGCCCGCTACCTGGAGCTGTACAAGTCCTACGAGCACGCCGGCTTCTCGGCCATCCGCGGCCAGCAGGCGACCGGCTATGCCGAGCGCCTCGTCGAGTTTGTCACCGTGCCGCGCAATATCAACAAGGCCGATGCCGTCGCGCTGGTCAGCACGTTTGGGAGCCTGCGGCATGCCGTCAATGCCGACCCGGAGCAGGTCGCGGTTGTGGGGGGTTGGGGGGAGAAGAAGGTGAAGGCGTGGTGTAAGGCGGTGGAGGAGCCGTTCCGGGCCAGGAAGGCGGCGAGGAGAAAGGCGCCGGGCGTAGCGGCCGATTCGGGTTCGAAAGCCAAGGGTGCGGGTGCTGGTGCTGGGTCAGGGACTAGTGCGGAAGAGCGGGAGGAGGATATGGATGATGCGGAGGCTGTGGCTGCGGAAGTGGAAGCTGAGTTTGCGGCGGGAGACAACCAACCCTTGCCAGCGCGGGTACCTCTCACGACGGCCGCCGCGCCGGCCCGCAAGGAGGATCAGCTGAGCGACGGGATAGCTGCTGCCCTGGCGCGGCTGAGGGAGAAGGGCTAAACCGGTCCCGCGGGTGTCTCGAGTGTGATGGAAGCTCGGTCGCGTTTTTCGTTCCGTACGACACAGACACGGCATACCGCTAGCGCAGATATGGGTCGCTCAGCATTGCATTAGTCACGGGCATGTTCACCGCTCGTGCGCCGCTGTACCTGGGTTCACGCAGGGCCACGCGGGAATCCATCGTATCGGCAACTGGCCACGCTTCGAAGCAACGGTTCGTCACATGCGGTAGACGGAACGGACACCGAAGATGCAACGAGGTCTCGTGTTCTCCGTTCTCACATATGGCTGCGCTACCGCGGAGCGGATGATAACAGATGTGGAAGGTGGGCTTGATACCCGGAATGGCCGAAACCATCTGGATATGTTTTCCGGGGCTGATATTTGCTCGGCATTGACATGTGCCAAGGAGCGGAATCGGCGGAGGGGCGCGAAGGAGTTGGACAACGGCGAACCGGGCCCTGTGATCTGGTCCGTATGCATAGCTACGAATTTCTGCAGGGGTTCAAGCAGTGTCGTCGTCCATCAGGGGGGAAGATGAGGGGTTGCAACCTGTGCAACCCACCGTACCTTACCTCATCCCATGGTTCTCGCTCTATCGACCATCATCCGACCTTCAACGTTGCACAATCTGCAGAGTATGTAAATATTACCTGCTTTATGCATCCACTTTGATGGGTCATCGAGGACGCGGCGACCCGGCGAGAAGAGAGACTGGTTTACACCATGCTACCTTCCCCGCGTCCAGGAGCAATAACACGGTCTCCTGCCAGACTGGGAGAGACGTGTAACAGTAACATTTGCAACCCTAAAGACTGAAAACGCAAGTCAACGATCATCCATTCCAGCAAACTTATCTCCGAGACGGTTGGCACCGATCTTCGGGCCGTTTCCGGGTTTTGGTGAATCTGATGGCGCAGTGCCCAACATGAGCTAAAATTGGCGGAATCGGGATCTTCTCGCCATTTGGCTGTTCACCGCGGCTGCCTTGTGTCTGGCACTCTACTGCAGTGAGGTGGCACCTTCCCCCTCAGAATGACAGCTTGAAGCCCTCTAATCTGAGGGTACTTCCACCGCCCGTCGACCACCAAAACCCGAGCCGGCTGGAAATGAACGGAATCTGGCATCGTGAACCCTGGAATTATGGTGAATGCCCGCTGCTGCCAAGTTCCTGGTCACAATCACCAAGAGTGTGATCCAAGCGCCTACCACTTTAGGCAGGTACCAGGGGATCTGACCAATCATGCCGTGGCTCCCTCTTCGCGGGGGATAAGGCGTGGGACGCGTTGTCGAGCGTGACGAGAGGATCGGCACACCGCAGCTCTTAGCTACTGCGGATCATGGAACCTCGTGCCTGTCGGCCAGGACTCAGAAGTTGTGTCTGTGTCTCCTTCCTTCGCAGAAATGATACCAACACATCTTCAAGGATACCGCGTTCCGTGATCCCCCCGGCCCACTCGCACTTGCACCTTGCCGCGGCCGCATGGCATGGCTGGCATGGTTGACGAGACCGAACCCGGGCGCAGTGTCGCGCTGGTGTTGATGGTTTGTGTCTACTCAAGTTCCCAAGTGAGCTCGGATTTTCACTAGGTATTTATATATCCACACTTGTTTCCCCACGCTTTTCTGCGGACAGCATCGCTATCATTAAGGTATTAGTGGTTTTTGTTTGTTTACTCCTCCTGGCTTGTGCCGGGACACCGTTCGTTACCACCACCATGCGCTCCCCTTCTCTTGGCAGGGCAGCTCTCCTGCTCGCACTTACGGGCCATGCCGCCGACGCGGCTCCCTCCAGGTCTCGGCAGCACCGGTATGCCGTCAACCAGCAGCGTGCCAATGCGGTAAAGGAAGCTTTTCAGGTCTCGTGGGATGGATACTACAAATATGCCTTTCCCCACGACTCCCTGAAGCCTGTGACGAACGGGTATGCGGATGACAGGTGTGTCTCTACGAGTGCTTATGTAGCGCGTCTGATGAAGACGGTGCCTAAGTTCTGACTAACACTGGTCTCCAGGAACGCATGGGGAGCAAGTGCTGTCGACGCATTCAGCACGGCATTGGTTATGGAGAATTGGGACGTCGTAGACCAGATCCTGGAGTACATCCCGCAGATCAACTTTGACAACACCGCGGATGAGGTGTCGCTCTTTGAGACGACCATCCGATACCTTGGCGGCCTCGTGTCCGGTAAGCTGCAGATGCCACAACATGCAACAATAACATAGCAGACGCCGTCTGACACTTGCCAAACAGCGTACGACCTGATCACAGGCCCTCTGGACGGGCATACTAGCTATACGGACAATGTGGCGGCCATCCTCACGCAAGCAAAACGACTGGCCGACAATCTGAAGGTCGCCTTCGACACGCCCAGTGGCGTCCCGGACAACAGCCTCTATTTCAACCCGCCGCGCAAGGGAGGCTCCGGCACAAACGGCATCGCCACCATCGGCACGCTGGTGCTCGAATGGACGCGGCTGAGCGACCTGACCAACGACACCGAGTACGGGCAGCTGGCCCAGAAGGGGGAGTCCTACCTCCTGAACCCCTCCCCGGCGCTCGGAGAACCGTTCCCGGGCCTGCTGGGGACCAACGTCCGGCTCTCGGACGGGCAGTTCGTCGACGGCAATGGCGGCTGGGGCGGCGGCACAGACAGCTTCTACGAGTATCTCATCAAGATGTATCTCTACGACCCGGAGCGCTTCGCCACGTACCGCGACCGGTGGATCGCCGCGGCCGACTCGTCCATCAAGTACCTCGTCTCGCACCCGACCACGCGACCCGATCTCACATTCCTCGCCATGTGGCAGAACACGACGCTGCGCTTCGTGTCTCAGCATCGTACGTCCTGCCCTCATCCCCTCCTTCCCCTCTTGATTCCACCCCATGACATGATACTAACGTGCATCCCCCCTTCACCAGTGGCGTGCTTCGACGGCGGCAATTTCATCCTAGGCGGCCTGACCCTCGACGAGCCAGCCTACACACAATTCGGGCTCGCGCTGGTCGACGGGTGCCACGAGACATACATATCCACCGCCACGGGGATCGGGCCCGAGATCTTCTCGTGGCAGGACGCGCACCACCCGCTCAACGCAAGCAACAACCCGGGCCCGCCCGCCAGCCAGGCGGCCTTCTACAACGCGTCGGGCTTCTGGATCAACAACGGCGGCTACGTCCTGCGCCCGGAGGTCATTGAGAGCTACTACTACGCCTACCGCGCCACGGGGGAGACGAAGTACCAGGACTGGGCGTGGGAGGCGTTCCAGGCGGTGAATAGGACGTGTCGTGTGGGTAGTGGCTACTCGAGTATCGCGGATGTGAACAAGCCGGATGGGGGCGGGTTCTCTGATTTCCAGGAGAGCTTTTGGTTTGCCGAGGTGTTGAAGTATAGTTATTTGATTCATGCTGAGGTGAGTGTTTTTTGGCTTAAGTAGTGAGGTCTGGAGGGTGCATGCATGGGAGAGAAGAGATATGCTGACTACTTATGTGTTGGATAGGATGCCGCCTGGCAGGTCAAGGCTGATCATACGAATCAGTTCGTGTTTAACACCGAGGCGCACCCGGTTCGGATTGCGGGAGGAAAGGAGACGTTGGGGAGAAGGAGGTTGGCGTGAGCGGCGGGTAAAGACTACGGGTATTTACCAAGTAGTGGTAATGGGTATGTGTACCTTAGGTAAGTAATGTCCTTGGATCATTGACAGCCGCATATTTGCGGTTGGATAGGCGTGGTTTATAAACTGGGTCTCGGGCCAGGTCTTGGACGAACAAGACATTCTGTTCCTGACTTCCTGTGCATCGCCCTGACCTTTCAGTAGCTGGCGAAGTGTTGGGCTACGAGTCATTGACCCCATGTGTAGCCGTCAAACATCTCTCAGTTAAAAGGTAGTAATTATAAACTTGTGAGCGAGGGTTTATTGCGAACGAAGAACTGTGTCATACTCCTATCACAGACCGCCTGGAACGTCGCCTTGCTCAAAACATAACCATCTGGACTTCGAAAAGCTGACACATCAATCGCCGGTTCAAACATCAATTCGACCATGAACCGCAGTATCTGGGAACGTAGCATTGAGTCGGCATCCAATACAGAACCCCAACGACAACTCCACTAGCTGGCACTAACCGCACAACCTCGAGCCAGTACCTCAGATATCCCCATCCCCCTACTACTCAACCAGCCAACCAACCAACCAATCAATCAATCAATTGGTAAAACCACTCACTCAAGCACCGCCCTCCCGCTTAGCATACTCCTCCTCCATCGCCTCCTCATACCGCCTGTCCGCCTCCAGCTCGGCCTCCGTCTTGGGCCTGGTCGTCCCGGCACCCGTGTTGACTCCGGCGCCTGTGGGGCGGGACGCCGTCGCCATCGAGTTGCTGGATTCCTCTGTCTGATGCTGAGACTGGTGTTGTTGGGTGGTGGTGGTGGTGTCGGGGATGATTGGGGTTTGGTCGGGCATTGTACTGCATAGACAATGGTAAGTTTTGAGGGAGAGAAGATTGATGGGTGGGTTTGGTATATACTTGGAGGTGCGTCGAAATGATTGATCGAAGGAGTTTTGTCTGCTTGATTTCTTCGTCCGGACTTCGAGTATGCACCTTACGTAGGTACTCGGTAGGTACCGGGGCCCGCCTTTTTATGTTGCTCTGGCTTGGTAGCGGCGAGAGGTTCTGCTTATTGGAGGTGGCGAGAAGGCCCGGGTGGCGAAGTCAAGGTAGGTATGTAAGGTACGTACTCCCTAGTCCGTACGTCATTGAAATTCAGGTCGGCGGCCTCTTAGCAGACCTGTGCCGGCGCAAGCCGTGCGGCGGAGACGCTCGCTGGGCATGCTGAGGCGGATGGAATGGTAATGACACCCCTTTTATCCTTGCGAAGGCGAAACGCTCCTACTAGGTACGAGTAAATTTACTATTGAGCACATGGTGCAGTACGGCCTCAGAATTCGCGCCCGCAACTCGGAATCTATTAAAACCTTAGGGCGTTGGATATTACCTCGTAGTGTCTACCTACATATATAAGGTATATAACTATACTATATAGCTCACCGCTTCCGTGCAGTTCCTATACTGACACTACACGATTAAAATGGACGGCGCAGTTTGCTGAACGTCTTCGACGGCTTCTAGGGTTTCCCTGGGGATTTCTTGGAGGTTCGCCTACGGAGTTGGCGGCGGATTCGGCGGAGGAGTTGGCAGAGGCGTGGCTGCAGCCGTAGGCGTTGTGTCGAAGTACGATGCGGTTTCTCGTGGATACGATTCAGCTACCTGAGTAGTATAGTCCTGACCTCCAGACCTCCAAGTAGGCTTTGCGTCTCGCGGCCACGGCGGCAGTTGTAATTGAGGCAAAATTGCCGTCGCGGTGGAAAGGTCATCGTCGACATGAATATTATAGTCGAGGTGAACGCGATAGTCGAGGCGAGCGAGTCTTTGGTATATCAAGTGTACGTTGCAGTAGTGCCGGATGGCGAGGTTGCGAGGCATCTTGGTGTCTATATGTGACTGGGCCCTCGTGTCTGACTGCCTTCTTGGCGAAACCTGTGTTGTCCGTGTGTGTTGATGACCCGATGTTTCTGGCATCGCTGCCAGGAAGATGGGATATGTTTCTGCTGGTTGGCTGCGCCAAGGTATAGTTCGGACGGAGTAGTTGCAAAGTCTTCGAATTCGTCATCCTCATTCATGAAGAGATAGCAAACCAAGGACCGACATCATCCTTGACGTCCATCTCCGCCCCATGAAGCGTCATCACAGTCATTTGTAAGGGACCCTGTTGGCCTCGCCGCCGCACTTGGGTATGGATTGTGCGCCTTTGCCAACGAAAAAGTACGCTATAGGAACAGAAAAAGAAAACTCACAATCATAACCCCGTCACTTAACCTTCCGCCGAACCTTGAATGTTTTGAGCGGGTCCTTTTTCCCGCCCACCTTAAACGACCGGCCCTTTGGCTTGCCTTTCCTGTGTCTCCTATCCTTGCCTCCCTCCTTCTTGAATGGTACGAAGCCGACTTGCTGGGACGCTAACGCCTTCTTCCCCTCTTTTGGAAGCAGGTAATCGGGCACATGTTTCAGATGAGGTAGCTGTCTTGTTGTTCTCCCGAGCTCCCCATCGTGCCTCAGGTGGGCAAGCTCTGTGGGGTTCTCTTCGAAGTATCTGCAGGGCGGAATTAGGATGCTGCTGACCCGACGCCGCGCACATACGACAGCAGTGGAAGTACTCACCGCTTCAATGTCTCGCTCCTCAGCAGCTCCTGTCTCAGCTCTCTTGTCCTTGCCTCCCGGATAGCCACCTTGGTGACGGCGCGAAGTGCTAAACAAGTCAGATCAACAGAGTTGGAATAGATCCATGCAGCCACTCACCGTCATTCATGCGGTATCGGAAGGCCTCCATTTGCGACTTGTTGAAGTTATACGGCTCCAGTTTCCTGTTTATCTTGGCCTGCTGCCTCATGATCTTGGCGAGCACCTTCTCATCATTTTCGCAGCTCTTGATGGACGTTGGCCTATGTTTGCCATATAATTCCTTGGGAATGACGAAGGAAAGGGCTATGCCGGCGCGCCCAGCCCTGGCAGTCCGGCCGATCCGGTGGGTATATGATTTGGCGGATGTAGGCATGTCGAAGTTGATAACCGCGGCGACATTCTTGAAGTCAATACCTGGAGCCGGTTAGGGGCGTTTTCTGCAATAGCCAAATGGCCTGGCGTACCTCGCGATACTCCGTATTCCTCGTCCTTTCTGTGTTTCCTTTTTTTCTTTGGCTTCTCTGCTCCCTCTTCCCCTCCCTTCTTGGACTCCTTCTTTGACTCCTTCTTTTCCCCTTCGGCACCCGCAGCCTCATCTCCGAACAGTTCACTCTTCTCGTCCGACGCGATAATGATGTCGTAGATGCCCTGCCGACGGGTTAGCACCCCAACCTTCGCCTGCGTCTGAATGACGCCTGACATACCCGGTTGAATTCCTCGATAATCTTGATCCGCGTGTTAATGGGAAGCTCCGAGTTCAAGACGCAACTCCTGATGCCGAACTGTTCAAAATAGAGCTGCAGAACTGTCAGCAAGGGTCGATGCCACGAACATGCAACGCTCATCGCCCACCTTTAATCGATAGGACCGATCGATATCAGCGACGAATATCAGACAAGGGCCCTTGATCAGCTGCAGCTTGAAAATAAGGTACGATATCAACCACTTGTCATCCTCGCCGCATCTAACATCTGTCAGCCGTGCGCCATAGCCACCAGCACCAAGGAAACGCCGCATACTTGACGTAGAACTGGGTGAGTTTCTCATCCTCCGCTCCAAACTCCTCTTTCAGATCCAGCAGCGTCGGATTCCGGCAGAATATCCCCTTCAGCGTATCCAGCTCGGCCGACAGCGTCGCACTCATCATGATGGTCTGCACGCCCTTGGGCAGCGACCGCGAGATATTCTCCATATCCTCATCGTAGCCATACGACAACACCAAGTCGGCCTCGTCCAGAACCAGGTACTGCAGCTTGCTGAGCGTGAGGGCCGACGAGTTGACGCTGTGCCATGCGCGGGCGGGCGTCGACACGACAATGTCCGGGACGTTGGCGAGCAGAGACCGCTGCACGGCGTCGGAGACGTTCTCGGTTAGCTTCGCGGCGTGGATGTCCTTGGCGCAGAAGGCCGAGAACTGCTCGATGGCTTTGAAGACTTGGTCGGCGAGCTCGCGAGTCGGAACGAGGATCAGGCCGGCAGTGAAGGGGGTAGAATCGGTCTTTAATGGGTCAATTCCAGTGTTCAATGCAGTGGCTGGGCGGGAAAGGGATTCAGCACGTACGCTCTTGCGCTTGAGGATGGCAGACAGCAGGGGCAGGACGTATGCAGCCGTCTTTCCGGAGCCGGTCTTGGCTTTGCAGAGAACATCTTGTCCTTGAAGGGCCAGCGGAATGGCCTTGCGCTGCACGAGAGTTGGCTTCTCGAAGCCCTGCTTTGCGACAGCCTGCACCAGGCGCGGGTCGAGACCGAGCTCAGCGAACGAGGGTTCGGCATCTGCTGGTTGCTTCTCGCCTTGGCTGGGCTTGTTTTCGGTTTCTGGCGGGGCGGCCGTGGGCTCGTCATTGCTGTCCAGCTTTCGTTTCATGGTGGCTGTGATCGACTTTGGACTTCCGCTGCGTCGTTGGATCACGGAACGCGCCGGTTGTCGCAGGTCTCTACTCTGCCCGCCAGCTAGAGGGACTTGGGGCTTACGAAAAATTTGGGACATCCAAGCGATAAGATAAACCAATGCCCCACACTACCCACGCGGGACTGGCCCAAGCTTCAAGAACCCCGCATTCTCCACGAGCTTATTTGGCAGCGGCTTGGCCCCTCTCCCTCCTGGAGTCGGGCTGTCCCACTGAATCAACCCTCTTTTCCAAATTATTGATGGGAGAGATGGGACCTTTCTTGTAGAACTACTGTGTAAGATGGTCTTGAATGATGAATCTGTCCCCAACTCCTCATACTTCATGGAAACCCTTATTTGAGCACGCTTACGTTCGCTGCAGGCCATCTCTGATCTTGTGTGGGATTCATTCTCGGGTTGGACAGCTCACTCACTTCATGAGATAGTTACCTCAATCGGCTTCAAAACTTCTCACCCCTGGCCCTCACGGCGACGCATACTTGTAGCCATACTTCTCCTTCGCGTCCGCCACTAGTTTCTTGCCCTCCTCATACGTCTTCAAAAGCTCCTCGGTGCCCGGCTCCCCTTTCAGGGCGCGCTCTACATTCGCATACGACCACTTGCCCAGCTGTCCGCCGGGAACAGTCAGTCCCCTCTGCACCGCCGGCCGCGCCAGCAACCTGTCGAGCCACGCCTTGACATTGGGAAACTGGCCTGGCAAGTCAAGCCCGATGGCCCCGCTGTTATTCACCCACCCGAGCAGACTCATGTCTGCAATGCTGTACTTTCCCCTGCCGGGACCAGCGACATAGTCGCGGTCAGCGAGGCGGGCATTGAGGATGCCGTACAGCCGCTCCGTCTCGCCGACGTAGCGCTGGATGGCGTAGGGGATCTTCTCAGGGGCGGCCATGAGGAAGTGGTTTGCTTGGCCTTGCCTTTGCCCCGGGTCTCATTAGTATTGTCCAGGAATTTGGTGGTGGTCGCGGCGAGAGAGAAAGACTTACATAGGGCCCACTCCACCATGCTGCCACGAGATCCATTGCTCAGCGACGGAATAATCGTCCGAGTCGACGGGGAAGCTGAACTTGTGCTCCGGGTCGTAGTGGCGGGCGAGGTAGGTTAGGATGGCGAGGCCTTCGAAGACGGCGAAGCCGCCCCGGTCGTGGTCGATGATGGTCGGGATGCGGCCGTTGGGGTTAAGTGCCGTGTACCAAGGCTGCTTCTGAGTGTTCTTCATGATGTTGACAGACTGGACCGTGTACTCCTTGCCATAGGCTTCTTTGAGCTCCTCGAGTAAGACAGAGATCTTGTGACCATTGGGGGTTCCTGATGGGGGGTAAGCGAGTGATCAACTTGGGTGAATGGTGGACTAATTCACCAAAGGTAAGAAGCTCAATGCCAGATTTGGCGATGAGGCCGCTGGGTTCCGCCATTTCGTCTGATTTGCTTTGGAGGCTGTGCTTGGTAGTGGAAATGGTTCTCAACTGTAGCAGTCCGGCAGGCTTGCGGAATTGAGAGGAGGGAGCTTTCCGGGTGTCGGTCAGGGGCAAGATGTCACTATGGGTTCGGAAGCTCTGCGACTGATGAAGCATTCGGACGAGGGCAGGTTGGGGAGCAGCGCGGCCTTTTATGAGAGACCCCGCCAATCGACAACCTCGTTGTACACCCACCATGATGTCTTGCCGCTGCTGACAGCTATTACGCAATTCAAGCCCCGTCTCTCCTTCTTGTATGTCATCGCGGTTTAGTAAGCAGGTTTCACTCGTCCACTTGCTTCAATTGCTTGTGTAATCGCCCAGATCCCCGCTATACCCGCCGCGGACCTTCCCCCACCCCGGCCGTGAGGATTTGAAATCACGTCGGACGTTTTCGACAAGCGGAGCAACGATTGGCATCAATCTAATCGACGAAGGGAGCCTGATCCGGGCTCTCTGTTTTCCAGTAGAATCGACACGGGAATCCGTTGTAGAAGTGGACGTTAACGAATCGGTTGAGAGTTAAGAGGTTAAATCCATACAGATACAATCACATAACTAACTTAAAAACGCTCACGGCTTACACTTCCAAATCCTGGACTTGGATGGCAATTGTGTGGAGCAGGCTTGTTGCTCTTGTTACCCCCAAACCCTTTAACTGTCACTAAAAATAGACGAAAAGCGAGTTGCCAGGCCAGGAGAGCTCATGGAATTACTCCTAGAGGAAGTTTCATGCATTTTTCGATTACTCCATATGCCCTGTAGCTATGTGTTTAACATGGTCAAGTTTTGGGGGAGTTTTGGGAGCGTGAACCCTTTTTTGTAATATTACTCTACCAGTTGTTTAGAGCTACTCACCTACCTCCACAGCATGTTTGCTCTCCAATGGGTTGGGGCTGATTGAGTCTGAAATGTTAACTTGTCTCACAAAAGACAGACAGAGAAAAGTCCATGATGAAGTGGAAAAGCGGGCCTCATACGTAAACTTCCACGTGCATCTGCTTGGACCGAGGCAACGGGCCACACACCCAGCAGCTCTTCTAGAGTAATAACCGCTCAAAAGCCTGAGAGCAGCTTTGAGCCTTTCCAGTATGAACCGTGCTACTGTCTTCCCCTCGATAAAAAAAAACGCAGCAAAGCCACACAGAAGCCGCAAGATGCACTGTCTGGGGTGGTCTATCCGCGTACCCAAAAAGGCAGGTGACTGCTACGAGGGCGTGATAACTGGTACTCATCCAACATTTGTGATACATGGCAGCGTGAACCAGTGACCATGGCCCAATCCGGTCTCTGATCGCTTCATCATACATAGGACGTCCCAAGCCTACTCCCCTCAATGCAGCGCCAAGCCGAGGCCGAGACTAGCCGGATCGAGGCAATGGCTACTTTCCCCCTAGCAATGAGGAGCTAGACACCGAAAGGCCAAAGGAAAGAGACAAGGAAACGGAAGGAGAAAAGGAAAAAGAGAGAGAGGAAAAGCAACCAAGACATAAGCTCCTGACCATCCTCGCAAAGTCAATCCAGGGAAATGAAAGAAGCACCATTCGTGATCGATCCATACACAGTCATCACCAATTCGCACATGGCCGCCCAACGACTACTGCTCCAGCTCCCTAGTAGCGACGGTCATAGTCGCGAGGATACGGCTCCCTTGCGTACGGGTCCCGCGGCGGGAAATCCGGCGGGGGAGGACGACGATCGTGGTACGGGGCCCGGCCGTTCATGTACGGATCGGGGGGATAGTCCCGGGGGCCGCGGTAGGGGTCGTCGTAGCGGCCGCGCGGAGGCGGGTAGTCATCAATGGGCGGACGGCGCGGGGGCGGAGAACGGTAGCCTCCCCTCCTGTCATCATAATAGTCCCGACGAGGGGGTGGGGTTCGCTCACGGTAACCATCCCGGTATCCATCCCTGCGTGGGCTATATCCACGAGGAGGGCCGCGGCGGTCATAGTCATCCATCGGGGGCGGATAGGGGCGACGCGGAGAGCGCGAGCGTACCCGATCAATCCTGGGAACATCAGGCTGAGTCTGTTTTAGAGGATTAGCCAATAAGACGGTTCCTGGTGTTGGGTAGCCGTACATTGGCGACACAGGTCACACGGGAATTCTTGAACTCGCGACCGTCCAGCTTCTCGACGGCAGTCCTAAGATCGGCAGCAGTTTCAAACTCGACAAAGCTAGAAAGGGCGTCAGCAAGACTTAACCGTCCTCGACGGATTGACGTACCCTTCATTGCTGCCGTTTCGATTGGTCTCGGAGTAGACGACATCAAGGCCAGACTGTCGGGCAAAATCTTTCAGATCCTAGAGCCAGAGTCCATGTAAGTCGAGATCCCGGAGTCGGCGTCGGCGATATCCCATGCGAGGAGCCAGTTAAGTCCAGCGAAGCCAAGGGTGCCAGCAGATTGGGAACATGACAGGAAGAAAGACCCTCCGCGAGCCCAAGGCACCGTCAACAAAACCAGGAAACGACGGGAGACGGGAACATTGGCCAGTGCCGAACACAACGGAGAAATCAGAGCGCTGGCCAAGCATGCGCCGACCAGGAAGCCGGCCATCCTCAGACATGACCTTTGCAGGGAAGAGTAGTGAAGTCCAGACCGGTTGACCAAAGCCAGGGAAGGAGGACGGGTCAGTCCTTGCGGGCCAAGGATATGGCCCGTTCCAAGAGCCTCAGGAGGGTGTATCTCCAAAAGTGTGTCCATGGAAAAACGAAGTGGGAGAGCTTTAACAGACCTGCCAGCTGGTATCATTGGGGAGTCCAGTAATCTGCATGCGATGCGGGGTGCGGCGAGGCCGGGGGGCGCTACTGCGGTCGTGGCTGTATCCACCGCCCTGTTCGCGGTGTCGCGTGCCGCGGGCGAACTGGACAGTGAGACGTTCTCCCATGAAGTCGGATCCATCTTGGGCATGCCGTTAGCCAGGGAAGCGGAGGAAGGGGTCATGAGGATCGGGATTCCCAGAGAAGACGGGGCCTCGACATACGGAAAGCTGGAGGCAACAGGTGTGGTTAGCAGTGATCAAGGCAGATGCAGCCCGCACGGATGACGGAAGCTTACCTGGAACAACATCCCGGGCATCCATGGCATCCTTGTATTCGATGAAACCGAAACCATTCATGAGCTTAATTTCGGTAATCTCACCGGTGCCATGGGTCGCAAAGTGAGCTTCGACATCGGCCTTGGTAGCTTGGGTCGGGGTCAGTATCGCTCCTGCGAGTGCGGACGGGGGTCGCTTCGAGTTCGGCAAAACTATCGCATTGCGGACACAACTCACCATGCCGGGGCAGGTTGCCCAGGTAGAGGCGGGTAGACGATACCTCAGTCATTGCGCCAGATGATGATCCGTTGCACCGGTGTTGATGGTTTGGAAGGGAAGAACGCGGTCGGGGCTGCGAAGTCCTGTGGGTGGGGTTTGGCAGCGCAAACCAATTCCTAGTACGAGGCTCGCAGCTGGTTTGTTGGGCCAAGTTTAGCCTGGTCGAAGTGCCTCTCACTTAGGTGGCGCACTAACACCAGACGGAGGAAGGACGTGTCGAAATAGCAGTCCCAGAGTGATGGCGGGCGATGTTCTTGATTCCCGATGTATGCTGCGAGCAGCGAGGGCGATAGGAAGGGAAGAAGAGGAAATTTGGCGCTCAGCAAGTCGGTTTGACCGGGATCAGAAGAAACTGGAATGTGGAGGGCGGGACTCTCTGCGCCAAGATCGCCGATCGTTTCCATTTCGACGAATGAGAGGGGGAGGCCGGCCTGATCCACCATGCATGCCAGCAGCAAGACCCGAGCCGCCACCCAACATCAGGGCAGTCAACACAGGAGCTGTCTCTCGGCCGTGCTGGGGGTGGATTGTGTTTATATGAGTTGATTAGTTAATCAACACTTCATCTCCAAGATCTCTAATAAGACGGATGTCATAATATTCTAATCCTGTTAGGCAGCGCATCGATCGTAGTCCGAGCTTATGGCTAGCTAGAGCCGAGGATCCTGTGGTTATCTCGGACCCAGAGAGTCGGGAGGATGTCTGTTTCTGCTTTCATATTGAGCAAAGCCCTCGCACAGAGACATCTTCATCTGCTACACTACTACGACTTGGTATATACATAGTACAACACCAAAGAGGTGCTCCATCATGATATGCATGATCCCTTCCAATGCCAACAATGCAAAGGCGCAGAATCCCTCGGGCCCCTTCAACTAACCCAGCAAATGATCTGAACATGACAGAACGCCGTTGCTATGCAGCCGCTAGATCCATAGCCACCTTCATAAGTCCAAGTTCCAGCTAATCCTCGAACAAGATATCGATAACCTCGTCCAGCAGCGTGAACGCTAGATGCGCACTAGACCGCAAAGCCAAACATTAGCAACCAAGTTCCGGTCTCAATTCCAGGGGTAGCTCCGGGGGTAACACGAAGACCTACTTCAACCTCGCATTATTAAACGTGGCAAACACCCTGCGACTCGCAGCCTGCGCATTCAGCCGTCCGACCACGCTCCCCGCGAGGTCAGGCACCAGCGTCGCCAGCATCAGACTGGCCTCGGTGCGCGTGCGCGCCTTCTCGGCCTGCGTCCGCGGCGGCGCTCTGTTTCGGGGAGGCAACTGACCACCACCACCACCACCGTCCGGCCACAGGGCCTGTTTCAGCAGGCCGATGTACTTCAGCAGCGCGTCCTCCTGCACCAGCGCCTTCACGTTCTCCCTCAGCTTGCGCTCGATGGTGCCGCCGAGCAGCTGGTGGAGGACGACGACGACGGCGCGGCCGCGCAGCCAGTTGTTGCCGCGGTTGAGCTCGAAGACCTCGAGGAAGATGTCACAGATGGGTTTGACGAACGGTTCGAGTTCCCTGCTCTCAAATGCGTTGAGCTCGGCTTCTGCCTCGGCCGCGCTCACTGTGCCTCCTGCGGCGGCAGCCTCCTCGCTTGCAAGTGCAGCCAGGGGTCCCGTGCCGAGCTGGTTGATTAGGTTCTGCCCTGCGAGAGACAGCTGGTCGAGCACGGGGATGCTGCCGAGGATATCCTCCATGCCGTCGGCGACTGAGTCATACAGGCGCGAGATCATGTCCTTTTGTTTGCTGCCCTCTTCTCGGTCGGCGGCGCCTTCCTGCGCGGTGGTAATGACGCGCTGGGACAGAAATGCGCGCAGGTCGCGGCTGCGGCAGACGTCTGGCAGAAGGAGCAGCTGGCTGAGGTATTTCTCAAGGGCGACGCGGCGTTTCTGGAGGAAGTCGCTTTGGAGTTTCATGACGACACGGCGGCGCGGGAAGTCGAGGTGGCGCACAGAAGTGTAGCGGGAACGGAGTTTCTGGTGCAACTTGAGAAACTCGCTGTAGCGCCGGGTGACAACCCATGTAGCGGCGGGCATCCTTTCGCCTGCGTTTCGCGAAACCTCGATCGCATAGAGCGCGAACTCCTTGCCGTCCTCGTCGCGGCCGACTTGGATGGACTTGATCTTGATAGTGGAGCGTCCGTAGAGGCTATTGTCGCTCTCTTGGATGACGTACTGCTGTCTCTGCAGCTCCTTGCGTCGTAGCTCTCTCTGCAGACTTGCCTTGGACTTGCGCAGGATCCTCAACTCAGCGGCGTTGTTCGTCAACTCTGCCTTTTTCAGCAGAGAATCCACCACTGCTTCCTGCGCGATCAGCTTGTCAATGTCGTTACTCAGAGCGGTGATCGCTTCCGCGAGACCGAGGTCACCGGGGGCTGCCTCGTGTACTGCATCCGGATCGTCATCATTCCTGTCATCATCGGAATTGGAGGGCTCTTCAGAGAGGAACCTGTCCTCGTCGCCAAAGAGGTCGTCGTCAACGAACACCCCGATCCGCGACGCCGCGCTCACCAAGCCCAACGAAGCCAGGCTGGGTTTTTCCTGCCCCTTTGTCGATCTATCACTGTCGAGCGATCCCTTTGACCGACTGAAATCAGCTGGGCGACTGACATCAAAGGACCCTCTATTTGACATGGGCTTGTCAATAGCTCTTGGAATTTCAAGCGAGTTACCGCTCGATCTGGTCAGATCCACCGAGCCTCTGTTCGACCTTGGCGCGCCAGCAGGCGATCCCCCCTTGTTCGGCCCACTTTCCGGCGGAGAAAAGATGCCGCTCCCAGCGTCGTCGTCGCCAAACAAGGACGCTCTCAAGTCTTCCGATGTTGGGGGCCGACTCTCCTCGAGGATATTGTTGAGAGCCTCTTCCATCGCCTGGACGACCTTGGTGTCGGGCACTTGGGGTGCGGCGCTTGCGTCCTGGTCCAAGCTTGCTATGGAATCGCCTAGAGCGTCATCCCCTGCGTCATCATCGTCAAAGAGAGGAGGCGGCGAGTGGGATCCGTCTACGGATCGTCTAGGCGCAGGGTCGAAGTCATTGCCGCCGTTAGCATTCATGGCTTTTAGATCCGACGCTGATCCGGTCCGCCGGTGGGTTGGGCCTGTGTGCAATCTCGGGCCGAGACGCGCGACAGGGTTTGGCTTGGACGATGTATATGAAGAGGCTCGGGGCAGGGGCGGTGCGGATCCGGATCCGGGGCCGGGAGCCGAGAGCGCTGTGCGGTTGGACGCCTCTTCCGCAGCTAGTGCTTTATAGAATAAATCCGACTTTTTGAAGTTCTGAAAGTGGTTGAGGCGCATCTCATCCAGGACTGCGCTCTGCGCTCGTAGGATCTCTCTACGAGCCCTGTAGTACTGCTCGGGCGTCGCTCTTTTGCCAGACTTGAGAAACTCTTGGATGATGCGCTTCGACGACTCGGGTACCTTCAGCTCAGGCCGGCTAAGGTATGCAGCATCGATCTGGGCGAGGTCAAGCCGGTCAGACTCCGTCCACGGGGGTAGCTGCAACGGCAGCTGCTCTCCCTCCGGCCCGTCGTCCTCGAGAGGATTGCGGAAGCCATCCACGACGAGCCAGAACTGGACCAAGGGCATGAGCCGCTGCCGATCCATGTACTCCATGAAGTACGAGAGCGCGGACGGGTCCCGCAGCAGATCGGCAAGCGACGCGTTTTCCAGCCGAGACTCGCCCGGGGCTGCAATCTCGGTGCTTGTATGGAGAGCTCGTCGGCCACCTCCAGCGGCCAGATGTTGAACTCTCTGATCCAGCATGCGCTTGCCCATCTCCAGCCGGCGCAGGTAAACCTGGTCCACGTTTTCCTGCTGGGAGTCCCTCTTGAGCTGACTGGTAACTTCGCTGCGGAAGCGTCTCGCGTCCGAGAGGTTGTTGACCTTCCTAATAGCCCTGATGAATTTCTCGAATCTCCTCTCGCTGTCCGCGGGCGTCAGACGCGGGAATGCTACAGGTTTGCTGGCCTTGGGCACCGGCGAAGCGTGCTGATCCAGTGCGGCACGGAGTCTTCGGACGGTGGAACGATCCTGGAGCATGGTTCGCCCGTAGTTCTCCATCAACTGGTTCCAAGTATCGGGATCGGACAGTGTCTGCATCAGAGGGAACATGACCGCACACGCGGTGATTTCTCGTATGAGGGTCGACACCGCCCTAGAGGCAAGCAGACTCTCTGGCAAGACCCTCGGCAAGATCCTGGACATTGTCTGCCGCAAATAATCTTGTTGAGCCGTCTTCGTGTCTGAAAACGAAAGACTCGCAGCGGGATGGAGCTTCCCCTCCCTGTATTTGGATGCAATCGCCAAATCCAACTCCTCTGTCTCTGTGACCGATCGATTCAGCTTGCGCCCTCTGACGGATCGCTCGGCATCGGAAAAGTCGCGGAAGTGCGCGGTCATGATTGGGACGAGACGGGTAGTCAGTACCTCGGCGAGGTCCAGCCCCTGGAGGCGGTCGCGAACGCGCAGCAGGGCGCATCTTATGGCGCGGTCGACCTCGTCTGTGAATACTGGGTTCTTGCTGATGCTCGAGTACCACGCTTGAATAAAGTCGCGGATGATGTAGTCGAGGACCTGAGCGAGGGCGGCCGACACCTTCGGGGACTCCGGGTAGAGCGACGACTTGGTGTAGGTCTGGCGCTGTCGCAGCGCGGCCACCTCGGTCTTCCATGCCTCAGGCGCAAGAAAGGCGGCCGATTTTGGGCGGGCTGTTTTCCGGAGTTGGCGATGGTGTGGGCCGCGGGAGGTGAGGACGACGAGGGCGAGCAGGGCAGCTCCGGTCAGCAGCACACCGCCAACGAATGCGCGGCCGGCCCAGAGCAGCGCGGGGAACCAATTGACGGCATATCCCCAGGCAATAAAACACGCGATGCCCGCAAGCGCTATGTCTCTCCCTTGCAGGGCCATAGTCGGGTGCAGACAGCGGGCAGCTGTCGTCGTCGCCGCATGTTCGTCGCCCGTTTCCTCGGATGACGGGTTATCGCATCGAGATAACGGCCGCGTCACGGATGGAGCTCTCATCCTTGTCAGGTCACGCCGTCACCGAACAGCTGTTAGCTAGCAGAACCCTAACCCTAGGTCAATGTCTCCCATTCTTGTTACTGGATACTGTACCTTACCGTATCTCCTCGCACTACGGATACCTACTGCGCGTACTTGTTCATAGAGGAAGTTGTCCGATATCTGTATCGGGCCGTGGCTAAAGTATGGATCCGACTCATTCAGGGCGAATCCTATAGTTACACTTTCAAAAACTGAATGACATCCTTCCCCGATGTCATTGGGGAAAGTGGAACTCAACTTGAACCTCCTCCAGGCTTCAACTCGTCGCACCGTCCGACCCACTCACTCACTCTCACCTAGGACTCTGGTACCTACAGTACCTTAGACTTACCTTACACCTTCAAGACGTCTTAAACTTTTACCCCTCAAAAAGACATCATCACCCACCGCCCACTCTCGCAGCGCAACCAAATCAACTTGGATACTAGCAACAAATGGCCACCCCAAGTGGAACCCCTCCATCAACATCCACCCCCTCAATCCACAGCACACAGCCCTTCCCCTTCCCACCAGAATACTCCTTCCCGCCCTTCTTCACCCGCCAAACCAACCTGACAACGCACCATGCCCAGCTAGTGAAGTGGTCGTCCCTGGTGCTCGCCTACTGCCGCCACCACCGCATCTTCAAGCTCTCGCTCTCCGGCAGCAGCGGCACCACCACCCACAACCAAGCCGCCGCAGCAGCAGCAGGTGATACTACTACTACTGGTACTGGTACATCAGGCGGAGGAGAGCTCGACACCACCGAGCTCTTCTACAACCGGCGCATCAACCGGCGGCTGAGCCTGGCCGACATCCGCGAGGTGATCGACTTCCTGCGCAGGGACGGGCGCGCCGAGTACGTGGCCGGTGGTGATGGGAGTAGTGGTAGTAGCGCCGGCGGTGGTGGTGCAGAAGGGGGAGTGGGAGGTGCGGGAGGCGACGTAGTCTGGATCTACTGGCGGACGCCCGAGGAGTGGGCGTCGCTGGTGGGAGGGTGGGTGGACTCGACGGGGCAGAAGGGCAGTGTGTTGACGCTGTATGAGCTCGTTGAGGGGGATGGGACGAGGGGTACTGGTAAGTATCACGGATATTCATTCACAGGGTCAAAGGCAAGGGATGGGAGTGGCGATACTGATGGGCAAAACAGAGTTCCATGGCTTGGATCAGCAACTGCTGCTGAAAGCGCTTAATGTGCTCGTCAAGCGGGGCAAGGCGCAGGTGTTTGGGCAGGAGGGTTCGCAAGGTGTCAAGTTCTTCTGAGACTTGTTCGCTTGTTTCGCTATGCCACAAGTTCCTATCCGACGGGCGACTACTTATGAAGAAGACCTCCAATGGTAATAAAACACCTACCCCAACGCCAGGCTGTATGTACAATTGCCTCTCACGACTGCTCACTCCTCAGCCGATTGCTCATCAGATACCTGGGGTCGAACTTTAGCTCCTGCCGCATGGCCACATCCAACAGCCAGTCCGACATGACAATCCGCGGCTCCATGTGTCCCTTGCGCGCCATCTCCTCGAACTTGGGCCACAGCTGCCTCTCGGCCGGTGTCGACCCGGTCAGCAGGTACACCGGATCCGGTTCGGCACCGCCGTCCTCCTCCTCGGTTGTCGGCTTGATGGTGGTGCCGCTCCTTGCGCGGTAGACCTTGAAGATGGCGCCGTTCGCCTCGGCAATGGCTTTGAAGGCGTCGACGCCGTTGGGGATGTCCGCGGTGCAGTATATGGGCACACCCCACAGCAACCGACCGCGGTTGGCTCGCGCTCGGCTGACCGCCGTCTCCATCGTCACGCCAAACTTCTTCTCGTTCGCCTTGTCAACCAGCCGATGATCATCAATGTTGGGCCGCTTGCCGGTCTCGATGCAAGCGGTGATGAAGGATGAGTTGATCACATCGGGGCCTTTTGCGAGACACCTGAGGAATTTCATGGTTCGGACCATTCCAGGAGCGGCGAGGTAGTTGCAGGGCGCATTTTCCTGTACGATCTGGATGCCCAGCGAGCGGAGTTTTTTCTTGGATCTAGGTTAGCAACTGGCTGCACGTGCAGCATGAATGCGATAGGGATTGCCTACCCGGTCAGCTTCCTCTACGGCCCTGTTTCCGACCCATCTCTTGTAACCCGTTAAGCAGACGCGCATGTCGATCTCCGGTAGGGAAGTCTTTGCCCTCTTGGCCGGCCGCTTGTTTTCCTGATCGTCAGCTTCGTCAGCCGCCCTGCTTGCCGGGCTCGAACTCCTCTCCGCGCGCTCCTTGTCGAGCTGGTCCGCCGCCCGCTTTCCACCCCAAATGCCATGACCGTCTTTCGCTGTCCGCTTCTTCTCCTTTTCGTACAGCGCGATATCCGGTGCCAGGTCCTGGAGCTTGGAGAGCGCTTGTGCTTTGGCGCTGCGGCTGGCACTGGACATGACGGACGGGGTATCGTTCTCCTTTCCAGACCGGACATGACGCCCCTTTGCTGGGGTACTGAAGTTCCCAATCGCCGGGGTGGCTCGCGGTTTCCTCGCCGACTTTGCCGGTGCGGGACTGGAGTCCTCCATGACACTGAAATCCCGGTCCAGTCCCACGTCGAGCGCGTTTTTCTGGGCACGTTCGTTAATCGCTTTCTTTCTCCTAGCCGCCTCATCCATCAACTCCTCTCCACCGGGGTAAAACATTTCCCTCAGCTTCGGCTCGTCCAGGAACGTCTGGCCAATAACCTCTCCTAGATTCGTCCGCGGCGGGAAATGCCTGTATCTCGGGTTGTTGAGAGGCAGGACTTGGCAGGCTGCGTAGCTCTCTTCGATCCAGAGGTGGTTGACGATCTCAATATTCCAGTCCTTCGCCGCCTCGCACTTTTCACTATGCAGGCGAGCAGTGATGAGATGGGTGTTTTCGGCTTTCATCGTCTTGGTGTACGTGGCGCCCGCCGCCGTGATGAGATTCTCCAGGTAAATCCGTGCTTCACCTCCGTAATTGGAAAGCGTGATCCGCATATCCTGGAACCCAGGGATGCCGTGCCGCGGTACCGGATAATGGAGTAATCGCCTGAACGGAGACGTCCACTCATTGTACACCATCAAGTGGTACAGCCACGCCAAGTTGCCCACATCTTTCCCTAGCTGCGCCGCGCGGATGTACTGATCGCCATCCCGGTACTGGCAGATGAAGATATCGCACTTTTCAACGTCGTCAACAACCTCTCCATCCCCTCTCGTAATCTTGTCCGTGATCGTCTTGCGCAACATGGGATTGATTGGAAGTTCTGAAGAGAGCACGACCTTCTTCTGTGCGAAAACTACCAGTTTCTCGCTCCCCTCTGTCTCATATGGCCAGCTCGGGATCGTGGATATCGCGCTCTCCAGTTGCTGACTCGCGGGAACTTTGACCGCGTCTTCGGGTGCCTTCAGTAGGATCTCGGGGTCGGGCAGAAGGTATGGGCCTTCATCGATCCTCTTTCCCAGCCGAAAGCAATCGTCGAACCTAACACAAGTGAGCTGCGACCCAAAGAGGGGCAAGCCGGTGGCATCTCCTTACCAGTGAGGAAGAACGATCTTGCATTTCAGCTTTTTGTTCTTGGCCTCGATGCACTTGGGATGGTCCATAGACAAGGCGCAGATGTGTGTGGTTAGCCGCGTCAGATCCTTGGACTGCATCCCACCCAGAGCCATGATCGCGCCCGTAATGGCCTCCTTATCCGTATTTGGAATGTCGGCGCATGTCAGGACGACGTCGGAGAAGATCAGCCTGGAATCGGGCGAGTACGGGCGGACCTGGGCGAGCTTGTTGCGGGCAATGGTCGCCTTGATCCAGTCGGACCGAACAACCGGAATTAGCATAGCCTGCGACTCGGCGAACTGGTCGAAGTCGATCGTATTGGATATAATGTGGGTAACTTGTGGGATTCGAATCTTGCCGTCGCGGTCCGGCTCCAAAACCTCAGCGCCATGGTCTTTGACTATCTCGGTGAGCTGTTCACTTGTTAGGAATCCTTCGCTGTCTCAATTATCTGACTGGGCCAGTACCTGTGCGATCACACTGCTTGATAATGACTTGCTCTGGACGAAGGCAATCTGGCATGACTCGAGCACGCCCAATTTCGCTGGTTGGTCTGCCATTTCGGGCGCGGAGGGCACTGTGACACGCGATCAACCCACGCGTCTACATCCAAAAGAGAAAGCTTGCAGAACAGATGCGGCTTGAAGGTGATGTCCACCAGGAACCATAAAAGTCAGGTGGAGAGGATGACATGAGTTTGGACAAACGTGCAAAAACAAGGATTGGATTGCAGCCTGCAATGGGCAGATTCCGGAGAGGCTGGTGCGGGTGTTATGCCTGGAAGACGCGCCCCAGAAAACGTCCGTGGGGAGCGGGCGGCCGACGCGAGGCAGCCGCGACGCACATGACCAGCCCATTTAGTGGGAGCGCGGGTGTGGAGCTCCGTGCAGGGTTGAGCTCGGCGGGAGCTCCCAACTCAAGAGTCATGCAAGAAACAAGGAATTGGCGAATCATGAAGAAGTAAACGGTAACTGATTCCAGCTCATCCAAGACTCGAGTGCCATTGAGAAGATGACGCACCTTTTGCCCAGCATACTGTATGCGTGAC
Source organism: Achaetomium macrosporum (assembly GCA_033296875.1). NCBI lineage: Eukaryota > Fungi > Ascomycota > Sordariomycetes > Sordariales > Chaetomiaceae > Achaetomium > Achaetomium macrosporum. Next base: position 20,782 of record MU860017.1, on the reverse strand, counting down.
AGACGGTTACTGGCAGAAGGTGACTGCAGATTGAGTGATGACTGACTCACAAGAGTCACAACCCCGCCCCAAGAAGGAACTTGCAGATGAGTTCACGCAGACTCTCGAAGCAGAACCTGGAAGGATCAGAGCATACCGGCGAAGTGTAGCGAGAATTAAACTGTGTATACTCTATGATCACGCGGCAGCAAACCCCACAATACGGTGTGGCGGCATCCCAGCACCTATGTACAGCAAAGTCTAGGTGAACAAGCGGGAAGCGGCCGCGAAATGAACCCCAAACATTAGGTATGCGGATAACGTTATTTCCACCTCTAGTTCCTTTTCTTTTCCGCACCGTCCCCCATCGGGGCTCCGGCGTTCAAGCCAGTCCGCAGCTGAAAGTCAGGCAACCTCCTCATGTATGTCGTTGCGCCGAGCGGAACAGTTGCAGTTTTGAAATGCCAAGAAATGCAAGCATCCGGGTCTATTAGTCCTCAGAACGAAGAAAGGATGAGGGGGAGGACGGCAGCGAAGATCCTGCGGTCTGCAGGTGACGTCGCCTGGGCACGCAACGGCCTTCGTTTTACTCCTTGATCGCGTATTCTCGCTTGAACATGTCGTCAACCTTGGTGAGGTAGTAAGTCCCAGGGGCAATCGTCGAGACATCACCCTCAGGGGTGTAGTTCTTCTGGAGGTGGGCCTTCTTGCGGAGGTCGCACATCTGGCGATATTGTTTAGCAGGCGACTCGAGAGCTTCACGTATTGCACCAACTTACAGCATCATATGTCTCGGGGGGTACCGCCCGCCGGGCGTCAAGCCTGCCTTGGATGTTCAGAACCTGACGGATCTTCTCGGTGCTCCCGTTAACGCGGAGGGAGAAGAAGCTGGCGGCCAGGCCGGAGCCGTAGCTGAACATAGCTATCCTCTTGCCCTGGAGGTTGGCGTCATCAACATAGCAGATCAAGCCAGCCAAGCCGCCATAGAGAGACGCGCAGTACATGTTGCCGACATTGGTCGCCACCTGGATGCCGGGGTAGACGCGCTCCTGAAAGCGCTTCTTGGTGAGGGCCATGAAGGTCTTCTCGACCGCCTTGTCGGTCAGGGACTTCTCGTAGTCCATATCACGCAGCTCAGGCGGAACATCGGCGAACGCCTTGTTCTCGGGGTCGGCGAGGTAGTCGTGGTAGAGAAGCCGCCCGTACGACTTGGCCACGAGCTTGCAGTTCGGAGCATGGAACGCGAGATAGTCGAAGCGGTCCAGAGGCGTCTTGGGAAGAGCACCCTCGGCAGCGCCGTTGCCGTTCGCATGGCCGTTGGCGCCGTTTGTGAATTTCGCCTCGCGCTTACAGTACGCACGGTAGGCAGCATCGAGGGCCTTGGTGTAGCAAGTGAGCGAGAAATGGCCATCGACGTAGGGGTACTCGCTCGTCAAGTCGGGCTTGTAGAAGTCGTACGCGTGCTGCATGTAGCTGCCGCGGAGACCGGGCTCGAAAACGATGGGCGCATCGGGGCCGATCAGCATGGCGACAGCACCGGCACCGCCCGTGGGCCGTGCATTGCCCTTGGCGTAAAGGGCGATATCACCAGTAACGACGATAGCATCGCGGCCATCCCAAGCCGAAGACTCGATCCAGTTGATCGTGTTAAAAACAGCGTTGGTGCCGCCGTAGCAAGCATTCACGGTGTCGACGCCTTCAATGTTGGTGTTATCGCCGAAAAGCTGCATCAAAACGGACTTGACCGACTTGGACTTGTCGAGAATGGTCTCGGTGCCGACCTCGAGGCGGCCGATCGAGTTCGTGTCGATGGCATAGTTCTTAAGGAGCTTGGACAAGACGGTCAAGCTGAACGAGTAGATGTCTAAGATGGCGGGGCACCCCGCGCCCAAATCAGCCCCTGAACCCAAGCAGGACGCGAAGCACACGACTGGCTGCCATGGACCCGCCGACGGCCAACAGGGACCAGGGGGTCGCCGAGTGGCAGACAACAGTTGCAAAAAAAAGAGTGAAAATGCACCAGGGAGGAATTACTGACCTTCGCGATCGTCGCAGAAGCTCATCTTTGTTTGCCCAAGCCCGATTGTGTATTTGCCTGTACTGACGCCATCGAATTTCTCGAGCTCGGATTGCTCCACATACTGCGATTGCCAGCTGCTGTCAGCGATGTCGGCGGGACGCGCCACGGGGTGTGCGGACGCCAAGAACTCGCGTAGAGACGCACCTGGCTTGGGAAGTAGATCTCGATGGCCTTGATGCCGATGTTCTGAGGACGGGAAGCCATGGCGGGCGAGCAATTGGCGTTTGTGAGAGAGGCTTCGAGGTGTGGTTGAGAAAGACGGTTGTTGAAGGAAAAGGAGGCGGGTCTCTGGCTTTTGGAGGGGTAGATAACTTAGCGCCTCATCCCATGTTTATTATTTAAACAGCCCCCATTCACCGCCGTTTACCCCATCCTTGGTGGGCTCGACAGTCCCGAGCCCCGATTTTTTGGCATGCAGATGTGTGGCATTCTGTGATGGGAGTGTGAAGTGGCAACAGCAGAACGGGCCATACATACCTCTGCTACGTGGGCCGTCAGTGTCTTTGTCAGAGAAGGGATGGGAGCTCGAGTGGGCGGGACAAACAGAGCGAGGGGAGAGGTTCAAATAGGGGAATCTTGGGGCCACACACCTGGCCAGGGAACAATAGTTGAGGACGGGACAGACAATACTAACGTACGTGGGCTGCTGGAGGCCAAACAAATGGATTTAAAAGGCAGACGGTGGCGAAGGAAAGGAGCGAAAGAACCGTTAGTTGATCAGAAGAGTCCAGGCTTGGTTCCAGCCCTGGCGAGAGGATTCAGGCACGCCCACGTCGCTTGCCTCCAGTGGTCCGTCCCACTTGAGCTTTTGGTGATGAGCAGAACTCGGAGCCGATCGGGGTCCGATGTGTGTGGAAGATGATGCGAGATTGATACCCTGAGGTTGTAGGCACAGCTCCGCCAAAGACCCAGGGCCAGCTTTGGCAGGTGTCAGTCTCACTGCATCAGGCCTGCCTGCCGTTAAAGGGTCTGGTTGTTGCAGAGTTTGTTGGGCAGTCACTGCAGTATCCAGCTCTTCGCACTGTTCCTTCTCTCTCTCTCTCGATGACTGCATCCCTACGACACAATTCCTAGCGACGTCACTTAAGGCAACGCCTGTTCATGTTTCTAAGGCACTCATCGTTGTCGTATCTGATCCGGGTTCCGACATTCTCTTTTCGAGAGGGACTAGGAATTATCGGACGAGGGTGTGGCGATGGGAGAACCCTTTCGGTCCAGTTTCGATGTCACTTGTATGTAGGGTCCAGGTTCAGCGGGGCTCAACCGTCCCCACCGAAAATACTCGGTTCCGCAATCCTATTCGTCGGTGGGCCGCAACACCCGCTGCAGGTGCCAGGAACGGCCATAAACGGCTCCCGCCATGAGGTGTGGCCGCGTCGGCGTGGCTGAGCAGCAGCGGCGAACTGGAATCGGGGCTTCGGCTTGCGAGCTCCAGATGCCGCATCGCGAATCAAGATCCAGGTCTCAATGGTTTCACTGGGTGGTGACAAGAGCGGGGCAACTGCCGTCAGCGGGCGTGCTTATCGCACGAGGTAGGTGTGCAACGGCAGAGGAATTTCAACAAGTCAATTCCAACAGGCGTTTTGATGTCCACGCACACAGATTGCATAGGAGACGATGTTATCAAGTTGCAAGATCTTGTCTTTGCAGGGGTACGTTTATTCGTGTCTACATAGCAACTCGTACCAAATCAAAAGAACCATCCCATTCTCCAACGCCTCTTGATGCAACAGTTCCAAAAAGGATCAACAGAAAATCAGCATAGCCCCTAACCCAACGCCGCTTGCATACGCAACCATGATCCGATAACCGGGGCCGATCCGCTCACTAGTCGAAACGCCCTCCCCTGTGGGGGCCTTCTCACGGGGTGCCGTATCCCGAATCGGCCCCCGGCGTCATCTTCTGCACCTCCAACGCAGCCTCCTTAGCCTTGTCCGTGTCAATCGTGATGGTAGGTACGATGACGACAGGCTCGGTCTTAGCTTCGGACGCGTCGGCCTGCTTCAGCTCTGCAGGGGCGGCGGTGTCGGCGGCAGGGGTAAGAGCAGTGGCCGCAGCTGGCTTGCTCTTCTTCTTGGTCTCCTTCTCCTTCTCCTTCTCCTTCTCCCTCTCCGACTCAGAGTCGCTCTCGGCATCCTCGGACGATGACGAAGACCCAGAGTCATCGTCGGTATCGCTGCCGGCCTTGTTCTTCTTTGACGACGATGACTTCTTGCTCTTTCGCGTGTCCTTCTTCCCCCTCTTGTTCTTCTTTCCCTTCTTCGCCTCCTTTTCCTCCTCTTCCTTCTTCTTCTTCTTCTCCTCTTCTTCCTTCTTCTTCTCCTCTTCCTCCTGCTTCCTCTTCTCCTCAGCCTCCTTCAGCTCCCTCTCCTTCTTTTCCTTTCTCGTATTGATCACCCTAAACCAACAATGTCAGCAACTGAGGGGCTGTAAGTTAATTTTGGTTCGTACATACCATTGCTCGGCGCCCTCAATAGCCTTCTCTGGATCTCTCTTGTTCTTGAGCAGGAACCCTTGGATCTCAGCGGGCGAGAATTCGTGGGCCGGGATCTTGGCGGCGAACTGCTCTGCTAAGACGTTGACCTTGGCGACGGTCTCTTCCCTTTTCCGGGCCGCTTCGGCCGCCTCAGCCTCTTTCTGCTTTTGTTCCTCGGGTGTGAGGTTTGGAGCGGCGGTCTTGAGGGTGTTCTCCAACTGGAAAAGCGCTCGGGAGGAGGAGGCTGGAGCAGCCGAGGGAGACGGGGCATCGTCCCCTTCGAGGGGCGCGTAGATGGCTTTGAACAGCGCGGAGATCATCTCGGTGTCGGCACGGTCAAACTTGACGATCATGTCAACTCGTCCTGGGCGGATAAGCGCCTTGTCGAGCTTTTCGAGGTGGTTGGTCGTCATAATCAGCACGCGGCCTTCTTGAGATGCGACTCCGTCGAGGATGTTGAGGAGGCCTGAGAGCGATAGACGGCCGCTAGTGTTGTTCGGATTCGGGTTGGGATTGGCTCCTGCTGGCAGGCGGGGGTTGCGCGCGGTGTTGGTGTTGGTCGTTTCATTGTCATTGTCATTGTCATTGCCGTTGTCGCCACCCTGACTCCCATGTTCCCGGGTATGAGTCAGTCCCGCTGTGTCGATGTCCTCGAGCAGGACAACGCAGCGGCGCGGCAGCTCGGCAAAGAGCGTGGCCAGATTCTCCTCGTTGGCAGTGACCGAGCTGAGGCTGACGATGTAGATACGCATCTTGAAGAAGCCCGCAAGCGCGAGGCTGAGCGAGGACTTGCCGGTGCCCGGGGGCCCATAGAGCAGGTAACCACGCCGATAGGGGATGCCGCGGTTGGAGTACCACCGGCGTGTGGCCGGATTCAGGTAGTCGGTCACATCATCGATCAGCTCCTTCTTGACCTTCTCGTTGAGGATGACGGTGGAGAAGGGCCGAGAAGTCCGCGCCATGCAGCGCTGCCACTGAGGCTCACTGCTTCCGCTCCTGGTCGTGCCCCGGTAAATGAGTGTCTTCGCCTCGTCGCGCCTCATGTATTCCTCTCGGGCCTCGTAGAGAAGCTCCTTGAGGATCCACGGGTTCCGGCCAAAGCATGAGATGCTGATCTCTTCGCGCTCACTGACAGTCAAGAAGGCCGACTGCTGCGTGTTTTGTGTCCGCCGAAAGATGAGGATGCGGCCCTTGTACAGGAACCAGTGGCTACCGAAAGTCGGGGTGTAAGCCAGAGACTTCTTCTTCCGGGCGTCAACCGACGGGTCATCTTCCTCGGTTTCTTCGTCATCATCCCACCGCCATAGATACCACGACCGGGAATTCAGATTGGTGTTCACCACCTGCCGGCAATGTCAACTGAAAATTCTTCCTTTTGAGCAGGCTTGGAAAGGCCGCAAGGAGTGATAGACTTACGAAGCGGCGCGCTCCTTGGGAAAAGCGCTGGTTAGCCACCCAGGCCATGAGCATATTGTAGATCTCATCGTCGGGCCGGATATCGACGACAGACATCAGATGCGACTCCACCAGCCCCGAGAAGTACTCGCTGAAATAGCGCCATGCAAAGGTGAGACCGCTGAAGAGCAGGACCAGTGGGATGTACACATTCAGATCGATGTGCAGATATTTGTTGACGGCCAAGGCGAATGTTCCGAAGCCAGGGAAGAAAAAGTCGAGGAGCGCATTTTGAGGAGCGCCTGTTGGAGGCCCGTCACCGGATGGTAAGGGGGGAACGGCCTCCATCGTGAGGGCTTCAAGTAGATGGATGAGGGCGTAGTAGTGTTGCGGAATGCCTGAGAAGGTGGGAAAGTGGACGTCGAAGACGGAGTGTGAAAGGAGGGACAGCTTGAAGACAGCTTGGAGGCAACGGAGGGATTCAGGGCAGAGAGGTTGATATTTATGGATTAGTCGACGATCGATGCTGCCCCGGCAGGATGCTGACTGCGTTAAAGAGCTGCAAGTCAATTCTTAATGATCCACCCTATGGTGATGGTTGGCCGTCTCGGCCCTTGAAGTCGCCATTTATTATTCATCTCCACAAGGCTGCCTTGGAACAAAAGACGGGGTAGGGGTGAGGCATCCGAGGACTCATGCGGCTTCTTGATTGTGTGAGTGAACACAGCCTTTCACCTCTGCATTTCGCCCTTGGCTGTGTTGCACCCGATGTCGCATGGCCACGTCTTCGTCACCCAGCCTACGAGAAATCGGCCATGGCCGACCCGGGGAAGGGGTTCCCTCCGAATGCCATGACGACAGCGACTGGCCGGCTGAGCCGCATGTGCACATCTCAAATTTTCCCAGTCTTGAAATTCATGCGTATTGCAGCGAGTGAGGATTTGCGATGGGTGAGGACGCCGCCTCCCCCACAACTTCACCCCACATGTGTCATTGGCCGATGTCTTTGAGACCCTAAGGACCCCGCTAAGTCAACAACGATCGCCAGCCCCTTCCTCTCATTTTGGGAATAAGTACGATGAGGACAGGCTGCTTCCCTTTTGCTGCTCGCCGAACTGATGAGTTTTTCCCATCATTGAATGGGCTCCTTGAGAGCTAAGAAATTCAGTCGTGGAACGACTGGATTCCTCAGGTGTTAGGCACCACTGCGGGTCAACTGTGTGACATCGTGGAAGAAACTCCAGGTCAAGTGGACGTGCCGAAGGCAGCTAAGGTACATGTACCTAACGCTATCAGACGCGCAATCAGAAGGCCCAAGAGAGGCCTCATCAGCTCAGCATGTGCATGTACAGTACATAATCGATGTGCGCCGTGTATGTCGGTAAGGCAAGCACCAATAAGTCCTCGCAGGACACTTGGAGCCAACAGCAGCGTGGATGAGGTCCCGAGACAGAACAAGGACCATGAGGCGGTGAGGATGCATGGAAGGGGGATAGAGGGAACTGAGAATGCCAGTGTGGGGTTGTGTACTGTACCTTGCTTGCATTGCAGCCGTATTCATTAGGTCCGCACCTGTATGTGCATACTGTACGGATCCGTACATTCCAACATTCTAGGGCAGCGCACAGAACGTGAGGAAATCACTATCTCTAGCAGTCTTCAAGCTCTCCATGAGCTATCTAGATGCGCTGTGTGCATAACGTACACACTATGTATTCGCCTCGGTGACAGATGCCGCTCGCTGTCTCTGGTCGCCCCGATCCGGCAGGCGGGGCAAGAGCGGCACGCCAGCCTTGTGGAGCCGTCGACGGGAGATAGTGGAGTTGAGTGGATCGAACAGAGGGGCCTCCCAGAGCCCAGTTCGTCCGCGAGCCGGCTGACGAATCACATCCGGCCGGCCGCCTTGTTCAGGGAACCTTCATCAACCGAGATCGCCCGGATCAATCGCAGGGCTGCCTCATCTGAGCCCGTTTGCACCCGCGAGGCATGGCAGATAAGTCGGGCGAGAGCGAGATGCTTTGGCAGTGGCGCAGCGCGGTGCTGATTTAGAACCAAAACCTGACTATGGTCAATCTTCTATTTTGTCATCCAAAATCAGCAACCGAAGGGGGCATATCTTGTGTATTGGGTTGCTTGGGTCCAAACCTTGATGTGTGTGCTTGGTCTCGAAATGGCAACCCCACAATAGGATAGATGCTGACTTCTATCGGTGACTCAGCACCTAGCAGCAGAGAAAGAAAGGAAGCTCGGAAGCGCCACGGCCACTGCATGTGAGCATCTGCCGCCGAACCGCGCAGTACAAACGCGGCACGGTTGGAGGGGTCGGACGGATCGGGGTTTACTTACACCACTTGCCGCTCATGTCCACTGCCCTGCTCAGGGGAATGAAAGGGGTGACACAACGCTTGCCTACCTGCCCAATAGAACAGCAGTTACCTGGGCCAATGAATGGCAGGCCAAACCCATCGGCATCTGCATTTCCCGTGCTTGAGCGCAGCAAAAGAGAAGTCATATCTCATTATGCTAGATGCGTCTCCTGTCGTCGGGAAAAGCGAAACTATTTTGGGAACCGAAGAACCTGGCATCCATACCAAAATTAATCATCCGTCCTGTTCGCCTAGACGAGCTTTGGGGATGATGGTGTTATGGTATGCGCGAACCGCACATTGCCAAACCGAAACGCCAGCTGTGGAAACACCGTAGACGCCAGACCATAAGCCGTACCGTACAATGAACATGATGAGAGACTCCATTAGGTGAAAGTCACCTCTCAACCATCCACGAACACCTGAATACCGCCGCGACCGGGCACAAAATGGCCTCCAGGCGGCGGGGGCGGCGGAGGCGGGGGATAGCCATGTGGCGGAGTTGGACCTGGAGTAGGGTGCTGTGAATACGGCGGCATGCCGTAGCAGGGCTGGAAGGCGCCCGGCGGAGGGCCCTGAGGAGGAATCATTCCGGGGTGCGGGAAGGGCGCGGCGGGCTGGCCGCCGTAATCGTCCATGCTTCCGTCGCTGCAGCTGTCGTCCTCGTCCTCGTCCTCGACAGTTGCGCGCCGAGCCCAGGTGCCAGTAGGATGGTTGCTGCGATGGGATGTGCGTGAGGACCTGCCTCTCTTTGAGGATTTCCGTTTGGACGACGACGAATACGACACGGCATCCGAGTCATCGTCCCAGTACCAATATGGAGCCGTTGTTTCGACCAGGTATACCTGGCTCGTGCCGCTCGCCCATGAGAACATGGAGCCGCTCGAGCCGGTACTTCGAGTGTCGAAATCATCGTCGTAGTAGCGACGGACGCTTTTGGCTTTTCGAGGATCTCGGCAGGAGAACCAGACCAGCGCTTTGCGAGGAAAGCTGTCGATCTTGACCTCCTTGTACGAGCCAGAGCGCCGTGAGCTGGAGCCCGAGCTACCGGAACGGACTGACATGATGGCAACGAGAAGTTGAGGACTTTAAAGATGGATCTTTTTTTGAGTCCAGCCTCCGAGGCCCGACGGAGCTGATAGCCTTGCCGTGTCTCGACGAAAGCAAGGACAACGGGTAGGGGACAGTGCTAGGCCCACACCAACGAGAGATGATACCCGGCCGCCAATTGGGAGAAGGAGAAGTTGCAAGGCGAAGGAGATGAGGGCCAGGTCCAGAGAGGTTTGGAAAGAGGAGAGAGAGGATCGGCGGAGGCAAGAGGGGTCCCGCCCTGAAATATGAGTAGTGCAAACGTACGTAGCGCGCGCAAGCTCGCCATGTTCGTGCGCGGATGGATGGGAAGACGCGCCGTATGCCTGCTTTTGGTTCACCGGTGTGCAGCCGAGTCGGGCACAGCGGTGCGCCCGAGGCTGCATGGTGCATGGTTTCACACAGAATCCAGGGCTTAAAGTAGGCGACGAGCACCCCTTCTGGCCCAAACTGTGCGAGGCTCGGGTACCACACGATCGCAGACTCGATGCTGGAGCGCAGATCCGGTTTCCTTGATTCGTCCAAGAGCCAGAGAGCCTCACCTGTTGAGAGAGCTCACAGGTTGAGCAGATCCAAGGGTGGGTTGTCTGGCATACAAACCGGGCAACAGTCGACGATTGGTGTTCCGTCTCCCAGGACCCCTCCCTCCCGCATAGTGCGTCTGCAGTGACTACCACTAAGCCACCGCCCTGCTCTGCAGAGGAGGGAGGGAGGGCTCCCGGACGTCACGGAAGCTGCAGTGACTGCTCACTGCATCACGACTTAGCGGTCAAGGTGCGGCTACCCGTTCAAGGCCGTCTTCTGTGCCTTCATCCACCATATCAGGAAGTTAGATGCGCAACAGGGGCGCAGGTTCAACTTCCATATACTCTTGATGCTAGTATGAGAATAGCTGCCAAAGGGCCCCGGGGACATAGCACTCTTTAAACGTCGCGAGATGGTGGGGACGGAACAACCAGGGGAATCTTCACTTCCCAGCAAGAGGTCATTCCGGAGGATCGAGGCAAATCACCACCTTGTCAGCCTATTGAATCCAGTGGTGTTAACCTCGCAGCCTCACGGAGGGGAATCTTGGCACCCCACGGTCGCCTTGGACTGTTTAAAGGCGGTATAGTAGTTCCTCTGCAATGGAGGTGATTTCTTGAAGTGAGGCTGCGAGACCAAACCAAACTGCCGGATTTGGCCTGGAGGGCACGGCTTTGACGGTTCATGATGGTGGGTAGGGAGAAGCCAACGGGGCTGTCGGACGATGGTTGGATTTCCAACCCACTTTGGGCGCCTTCGGTATGACGCTGTGTGACCGAAAACGCGGAGGAGGATACCGTGGGGCTGCTGTGCTGAAGGAACCTTGGAACGAAACTCTGCCCATCATCCCCCTGCTGAACCATTATGTAAATGTTCCAAAAGGCACGTAAGTAGAGACCGGAACTGTCAGTCGCTGACACGTTGTGTGTTCCCCGACTAGAAACATAGGAATCGGGAAGGCAGCAACCGTCTTCAATTGAATCAACCTGGTTCAAATCATGCTGGCTCGAAGCAGTTAGGTGAATTTCAACAGCGCAACTGCCGAGCTGGTCATCCCGCACAGTGTGGACCTGAGTGGTAACTTCCGCTTACATCACAAATTGTAATGTCGCCTGGCGATCACTCACCTTAGTTCCAGCGAATTGACCTTGATGTTGAGTTAAGTAGAGGTTGCTCTCATGTTTTCCTCTGGGTGAATACAGAACATCAAGGTCCAGAAAAGCATACTACGGTAGGTAGCGTCTGCCAACTAGAAGAGCACTTCCAGTATCATTTTAGCATGCACTTTCTACTGCGAAGGGCCGGTAATCTGCTGCGAAGGTGGGGTGGACCACAGGTTCACAATACGACCAAGGATAGGTGAACCGAAGATGCACCGCGATCTGAAGTTATCGGTGACCATGATCCAAATGCACCGTACTATGAAGGTTGAGCTAGGTTCAAAGCGAGCTAAGTCAGGGCAGCCATAACCCCGGTATTACAATATATGGAGAAGCTTTTGGCTCGATCGGTTGGGGCTCCATCCTCGAGAGGCCGTTTCACAATTGAAGAATGTGGCCGTCCACAACAGCTAGAGACTGACAGCGTTTCGGCAGGCCTCGTTACCCCCTGACTACCAGTTCCTCAGGGTTCCGTCACTTGCGCGAGGGCAAACGCTGCGTTGTGTACCTATATACAATATGTTCATCCCCGCGATTACATCTTAGCACAATATGGTAAACTTGTCTTGGCTTTCCACCATGCTCCCGGCACTGTTGGCATCCTGGATATGCTGGCCGATAGGCTTAAATCGCCGGCAAATCCCATGCGTGGAACATATTAGGACACTGCCGGTCAGATATTGGCAGACACCTAGAGAGACGCTGCCGTTCTTCACTCCTACCGGACCAAAACATGTTCACGAACACGAAATGGTAATACTAACGGTCATCACAATCACAATCAACTCAAGTGAGAAGACCGGTGAGGAGCATTCTGAATCGTGCGATTTGTGCTGCTCGAAGGGCCGTCAAGGCGGCCTTCAACGGCACCGGTTGTCGAGATGCAGCACGATTACATACAGAGTAGTTGTCAAGTCGTGTCGACCGTGGCCCGCGGCGTAAACATCCACCTATCGTTACTTTTTCTTTTTTCTCTACTTAGAGTCTTGGTCGAGATGTCTTTGGAGGTCGGCTCTCTTACGGGATTGAGGCCATCTTTCCGTCAGCGCCATACCTTTCCGTCGTATCCCTTGCCGCATCGTAGCTGCGCCAAGCGCCCCGGGATGGCTCCGCTTAAGCAATGGAGCCGAAGATTGGGCCCACTTTGCAGCAGCTCCCGCCAATGACAGCATGGTCTGGGACCCCCCAATCCAAGTCCGAAACCAATCGAGACTCTTGTCCCTGAATTGTCCGCGACTCTCTCAATTAAGGTTCCGTGCCCTCATCTGGCTGTTATCCGTGCCTTGGCCGGAGGGCGATTCTTGTATGCGCTGCGGAAGTTCAGCGTTGCGTGTCATTTCAGCCGAAGCACGGATTTCCTGCTGATTATTTCCCGCAACTACCCAAACTCCCACTCGAAATTCAGAAATCGAACTCCCACCGAGCACGCGAGCGACGACTGCCCCGGTGAGGGCACTCATTGACACACCATTGACCAGCGAGAACGGGTAGCACAGGGTGTCGATGATTGAAGAGGGAGCGATTGGCCGACAGTGAAGGTTTGGCGGCCCAACGCCCTATCTCTGGACGGGAATCGTTCGACTACACTCCGTGAGACCCGAACATGGCGCCGACGAACGATAAGGCCAGCGATCTGGAGCGGCGGGTGTCAACAAGGACTTCGGTGCGGATATCGCTGGATGGTCTCGACGAAGACTACGATCTTGTCGCCGGAGGCATGGTCGCGGATGGGTTTCGGCCGACGTACACAACGAACAGGGCGGAACCGTCTACGCCCTCCGTCACCTCGGGCTCAACCACCGTCGTTGGCGAGGACAGCCCGGCGTCAACGTCGCGGGCCGCCCAACGCCCGAGTACCCCCAAATTCCAGCTGGTTCTGAACTCTTCGTCGTCGCGCCATGAGCCTACGGGATTGACTCGGCAAGCGACAGGCTCGACCGAGTCGACCGTGTACCACCCCTCCGACAGCCCATATCAAGGGCCGTCCGCGCCATCACACCCCTACCAGATGTATCCGCAGAATGTGAGGCTGGCGAGAACAATGAGCACGACAACCACAACAACCTCAATATCGTCTTATAGCGGGCCGAGAGGCCCGAGCCATCCATACAGCCTCTACCCCCAAACTGACGGTATTGAGTCAGCATCGGCTCAGACAGCGCCGATCCCCCTAGGCTTCCATGGCCTCCCCGACCAGTATCAGCGGCGGATAGGACCGGACGGAGAAGATGCTGACGACATCATTGGCCCCGATGGCCATACGGAACAACTACCCCCGTATACCAGGTATCCGGACGAGGCCTACCTCCGCAAGGCTGCGGCGGTGGATGGCGTCCCTGGTGTGGTTCGTGGAGGGGCCACGATCCTTCCCGCCATCGTCGCCACAGGTGCATCCGCCGCTCCGACGATCCCTGGGGCTGGAGGCATTGGATTGGCTACCAGGAACCCCGAGTTCGAGTCGACGGACGATTTAGGCTCCTCAAGGTCGCGACACTCAACGCGTAGCTTCGCTTCTGACGATAGCCTGCGGGGACTTAACATAGACGCTTTGGAGACGTCGGAGAAGAGAAAACCACTGAAGAAATGGCAGGTCTGGATGCGACGAAAGGCGTGCGGTGTGGTTCCGTACTGGGCCTTGTGTCTGACGGGCGTCGTGTTGCTCGTCATGGCTATAATACTGGGCGCTGTGATTGGCCTCGTTCTGGATAAGGATGACAAGCTGTCGCGCAAGAGGCCAGATTGGTAGGTGTTGCTGTCTTGTCCACCCCGGTACACACTAGGATTACTGACACCAGCAGGGAACCGACATTTGATGCCTCGCCCATCCCCACGCCGCCGCCAGATCTCCAGCCCCTCCCTACAGGGACCTTCGGGATGCCGCTCATGACAAACCGCGTGTCGAACACGTGCTTTCAGGATCCTACTCTGTCGCAAGCCTGGGACTGCCACCAGGTCATCTCCGGCCTGCGGTTGGCTGTTTTCAAGGACGATCGCGACTACGTGGCCTCCCTGGACTGCAACCACTCACTTACGTTGATGAATAACGTGTATGCCTACGGGCAGCAGCCTCCACTGATACAGAAGCCCGTTACCCTCGAGTTGGTCGAAGACAAGTTCGAACAGAGCCGCGGGCCCGCCTGGTTCAAGCTATTATCGTACAACAAAACCGTCATTCTGCCAGAAGGGCTCCTCAGCGCGTCGGGCAGCTCCCAGCAAAATGCTCGCCACGTCGCGTCTATCAGCGCTGGGATAGCAAACTTCAAGCGTAAAGGAGTTGCCCAGCCGGGCGAGAAGCCTTGGATTTGCAACTGGCCGAATACCTATGTTGAGCTATTCATCTTCCCACAGCAGAACTCGAGCTACTCGAATTGGCCCAAGTTACTGTCCACTTCATCCTCAACAGAGACGTCCCCGACATCATCCTCGGCGTCATCATCCACAACATCGGCCTCAAGTCCGCCGCCAACGTCCACCGAAGGGTCCGACGACGACTCATTTCCCGACGGCGGAACCGAACAAAAAGCGCCTGGAGGAGGAGGAGGAGCCGACGGCGGGCCGCCGAGCGGCGGCTACTCATCCGGATACAAGAGCAACTGGCTACGCGGCGAGGCGCACTCGCTGGAGCCCACGGAATCCACCTTCACGACATCCACCACCACCACCACCACCAGCACCACCACCACGACGTCAGGAGCCTTCGGGCCCATCGACACAGGCGACAGCGTAGCCCTACCCCCACCCCCCTATCCCAAAGTTGTCAAGCTCGAGGAGCGCCGCGTGTCGACGTCCGGCGCGCCCGTGGCGCAGTGCACGCAGGTCGAGATCCAGGGCCCCGGGGAGCAGGCCAGGATCGTGCGCCACCCCGACGGCCGGCCCATGGTCATTGACCTGCTCGAGACTGAGGCGTTCATACCGCCCGGCGCGCCGACGCCTACGCCGGATCTCGCTAGGAGGTCCGCCGTTGAACAGGAATGGGAGCAGGCGATGGCGATGGTTCCCAGGGGAGACGGCGGCGGTGGCGGGGGTGGTGGTGTGCCGGATATCAGTCCGTGTGGATGCATCTGGTATTTGACATAGCATGACCTGCTTTGTGGGCTTGGTATGTCTTTCTCCTTGCGTGTTGTGCGTGTGTGTGTGTGCGTGTGTGTGTGTAGTGGTTTGCTTTTTGGGAGGGGTTGGGGGGAGGTTCGGTATCAAAAAACGAGCATGCAACCCTGTTCTTATCCGGGTTGTTTGGAGCGGAGTTAGGGAAGGTCAATATCCATGAGATTTTTCAGTTTTGATGTGGCGTTTTGGGGGATCAGATACAGGCTGGGCGCAGGATCAACTTATCAAGGGAGGTTCAGTTATTATTATGTTGCGCGCCTACCATGTCACGGCTTGGTCGTCTTTTGTCGTGGGAGTAAGGGAGGGATAGCTCAGTGCCTCTGCTGACGGGTTGTATTGGGAATGGATGATAGGTAGTGGCCGGGTGAGCCTCAGCTTCTCCGGGCGTTCTGGGGAAAAGAGGTCTGGCTTTGCATGTACACGACACTGGCTGCAGCTTTGATGTATCTACTTCCATAGTACTTGCCGATGTTGCGTGGTTGCGCCAAATATTGGACTCGATACTATTGCTCCGCAGTCCCCTCCTGTATCCAACGACCACAGCTGATACCTTGTCTGTCTGTCTGTTTACAAACTCGGCACCGGCCGCCGGCTTACCCCGGACGATTCGTACGCGGCCATGAACCGCAGGAGCGCCTCCTCGTTGTTTGCCTTGGCCACCATGCACAGGCCGAACGGCCGGCCGTTGTAGCGCAGCTGCCCCAGCGGCACGGTAGCGATGGGATAGCCTGCTGCCGCGGCGTGGATGCAGACCGAGCAATCTCCCAGTGCGGCGATCACGTCCACCCCGTGACTGTCGAACGCTTGGTCGAGGATGCGTCGGCCTGCGGCCCGAAGGCCCCTTTTCAGTCTCCCGATATACGCGGCGTCGTCTGTGTTTTTGAGGGCTTTGATCAGGTCATCCTGTTTGGTGTACGCTTTGGTGATCTGGTTAGACTAGTGTGGCTAAGATGCATGGCAGTAGGTGAGAGGGGGCCAACGTACGTGGTGGAAGGCATTTGTCTTGATTCGCGTTGTTGAAGTCTACGATATCGGCTAGTGTTCGGACCGGGCTTTCGACGAATGCGCTGAGGAATCGGGGAATGCAGATGTTTTTGAATTCCCAGACTTGGACGTTAGCATCCTCGGTGTTGTTGCTGGAAGATACAGGTAGGCAGCGTACAGGCAATTGGCATGATGGCTTCTACGCCGTCGACTGTCAGCTCCGTGACATCGGCCAGGTGAATGGGGTATTTGACAGCACAACCGAGTGCCTCGAGCTTTGATACAGCAGCTTCGTACTCGATCTTCTAGAAATGGAGAAGTCAACCCTCCCCTACCACCGGGGTGTCATTGTCTGGAACTCACCATCTGCTCAGCCGTACCCTCATGCTGCCGACACATCTCCTCGGCCATCTTCCACACGTCAGGATCGAGGAAGCCGACCGACAAGCCCTCCCAGGTCCGCAGTCCTGTGCGAGAGAACGACTGGCCGAGCAGAATCTCGGTCATCAGCAGGACATCCTCGGCACACTTCGCCATGGGTCCAGGACTGTCAAAGAAATCCGTCAGGGTATATAAGCCGCCAATATCTTGGATGCCCACCGTCGGCTTAATCGCATAGAGACCCGCCCGGATGGCGGGCGTGACGATGGACCCTATGGTCTCGGTGCCCATCGCCAGAGGGCTGAAGCCCGCAGCAACGGCAACGGCGGAGCCTGTAGAGGAACCTCCTGGGTTCTAGGTAGCCGGCCCTTTTTTGGTTAACAGCACAACTTGGGTCTCTAGCAGCGGCTGCTAGTAGCAACTAGCATTGATGCCTCACTCACCGTGTGCCCTAGTAGTGTCTCGTCTGCTGCGATCTGTCCGACATACGGCGACAGGGTCTGGCCGCCGGCCGAGGACCACCCAGGCGTCATCCCGGTCATCTTCATTCCTGCAAACTCCTGTGCGCACAAACGGTCTTAAGTCATCGCCCGTTCTTTCCTCTCGCCCATCGCTGTGTTCCCCGGGGCGGGAAAGTTTAACGCACCGTCATATTCGTCTTGCCCAGGATAATCAGCCCTTGGTCGAGCAATCGCTGCGCGACAGCCGAGTTGGCGCTCGCCTTAGCGCCCACCAGCGCACATGAGCCCGCCGTCGTGCCCATGCCGAGCTCGGAGGCGGTGATAAAGCTGTCCTTCAGCACGACCGGCATCCCGTGCAGCGGGCCTCGTGTGCGCCCCTGCTGGAGTCTTTCCTCGTCTCGCTCTGCCGCGATCGCAATCAGCGCCTCCCGCGACGCGACGGAGATTAAGGCGTGCAGCTGATGCTCGTGGCGCTCAATCTGGGAGAGGTACGCGAGGACGATCTGTACGCTGGTGGTCTTGCCGGTTTCTAGGAGATGCTGGAGATCTGTCGCGTTGGTTGTGAGGACGTCGAACTGCATTTCTGTAGGGGCTTGGGAGTTGTAGGATTCAGCTTGATTCAGTTGGTTGGTACGACTGGCATTTCCATGTCATCTGCATATATAGGTAGATGAGAAATGTAGGCACCAATGTTGGCGGCCTGTTTCCGATGTCACCTTCCGGCGGCACTCGGGACGCACCCGCATGCGTACAGCTATAGTTTGGTTTGTGGCCTCCGATCATATTATCGGCACTTGTCTAGCTTGAAAGGACGCGATAGTCGTATTTGTAACATGCAGGTGTTACAATTCTGGCTCCCTTGAGAATGGCAGAAAGAGTATCGATAATCGCACTTATCCTTCTTTCTTCATAAGTCTGTAGCCACGATGGTTATCTTAGTCGGATTCTGGCTAGGTTGATATGGGGGCCGAATACCTTATGTCCCTGTATGTATTTTGTTGAGCTACTGCCATACTTGTAGTACTCGCGGCAGCAGGCGCAACGCTCTCTCCACACAGGACAAGGAAGGGCTCGAGTTGCTTGACACTGCTGACAGCTACAAAATACGTGCGACTCGGTCCTCTTGTGGTCTGTTACCACAGTAACCTATGGCGCAGAGGTCGAAAGCTGGAATTGTATCGCGAACTCGCGATCTAGTGACATCTCCCACCCCATTGACCTCTACCCGTTTCTACGTCAGCGAAGGAGGCCTTATTAGTGACCACGCGCTTGCCCAGATAGAAGTTGTCAACACCTGAACTAACATCGAAACAGGTGCTGTGGGATAGATCTCAGATCTGAGCACGGACGTAATCGCATTTCTCGCCACGCCGTCGCCACAAGTCAATGACGCGTTTTAAAGAGTCAGAGATAGCGATATCTTTAAATCAGACCACACTCAGTACAGTAGGACCTTGCACCTGCCAATCGCTTGAATACTGATCAAGCATTTCTGTAACGCATTCAAAGCATTGAAATAGCGGTAGTGTCAATGCTCGACCAAGCCGGCGGATCCTGTTGCCTCATGGCCGCCCTTCTTGGTGATCGGGGAAGTTAGGTTGATTCAGTCTGTCACTCATTCCCGATCACTTTCATCCATGGCCAGCACAGACTCCAATGCGTCACGGATCGTGTCTTGCATGTCGGCAATGGTCGCAATGTCGCTGGGCTTCATGACGCTTCGGCTGTTCTGCAAGAAATACTACGGCAAGATATTCGGCTGGGATGACTACATCCTGACATGCTCATGGGTAGTAGAATCCTTCCCATGACGCCCCGTCGCTAACCAGTCGCGACTTTCTGTCTAGACTAGTAATCCAGTATTGACTGACCCATCTGGTGCCAGTTATTTCTCGCCTCTTATGTCGCCCTCACCATCGCCTCGACACACTACGGCGTTGGGAGACACCTCGCCACTCTCAGTCCCGACGAGATCAGGGTGTCGGGGGAACTGCTCTATGTCGGAGAGTTCTTCGCCATCCTCGCCGTGGCCGTCAGCAAGACCTCCTTCGCCGTCACGTTGTTCCGTTTCGCCAACGAGCGGTGGCACAGCATTCTGCTCTGGACCGTGATGGTGACCGTCAACTTGTTCATGTGGTCGTGCGCGACCCTGCTGCTCGCTCAATGCCAGCCTCCCGAGAAGCTGTGGAACTTCGTTGTCGAGGGTCGCTGCTGGCCGCCGCGGTTCTATGTCTTTTATTCGGTTTGCGCTGGCGGTAGGTTTTTGCGCTCGTTTCCCTCCCCTCCCCTCCCTCTAACCTTTCCTTGCGCCTCTAATTTACTCGTTCCCTTCTTCTGGTAATTGATTGAATTTCATTTTCGCTAATTCAAGGAGCTTGGTCTGCTGGGATGGACATCGTCCTTGCCATCTTCCCCTGGTTCTTGCTCGTGCCCATGCGGAATATTAAATGGGCCGACAAGATTGGCGTCGGCATTGCCATGAGCCTCGGTGTCTTGTGCGTGGTCCGAGTCTAAGTTGTTCTTTTCCCCCTCTTCATAACATCAATTGGGTACCGCGTACTAACCCTCAAAACGAACCTGGTGTGCTCAGTGCCGGCATTACGGGTATCGTCAAGACAATAATACTTTATCAGGTGCCACCCCATTCGGACTTTACCTGTGCGTTTCGGCCTCCCCCCTTTTCCTGGGGCATCGACATAAGCTGATGTAACCAAGATATATCTGCAGACCTCCTCATCTGGGCCGCCGCGGAATCAGCAGCGGTTATCAGCGCCGCTTCGATTCCTTTTTACCGTCCATTCTTCACGTCGATTACCAATAGGACCTGCCTGAGGAGGAGGGATAACAGCTCAGGCTTAGAGATGGGACTCAGAGTGGTACGATCGAGGGGAAGCAGCCCGGGTGTTCAGAGTACCTACGGCATACCGGGGATTGGGACCAGGCATAGAGACATGTTAATGACCATTGAAACTAGAGGTAGTGATATAATAACTAACACTGTGGATTGCGGTGCCATGAACACTAAGGAAGGCGAAGGGCAGACCTTGTCCGGACAAGGCTGTTCATAGGGTACTGTTTCGTCTAGGTACCTGGCATGTTGCGCGCAGGCCTGTCGCTTCTTCCATGGTTTTAATGGATTCGGGGGGGTTGTACAATCTAATGTCCTAATATTATCCATAGATTCCATCTACGTCTGAGACTGTACCAAATGGCCGTATTCCCTTCAGAAACAGGTGCAATAATACTTCGCGGAATGAGGCCCTGTGTCATATCTTCCAATGTCGGAGTTGGAGTATAGTAGAGGCTTTTCCTGCGATCATGGCAACCGCGGCAAGGACAAGTAACTAGATGTCCAGATTCCAGTACCCGTGCTCTCAAACCTCTATTTGACCTCGCTTGCTCCTGTCAGGCGAGAGCCTGTTCGTCGCAAGCCCAACTTGGACTTCGGGACGAACTACTGCCATAATAAAGGATCTGGAAAGATCTAAACCGTCTAATTAGTACACCGAAGTTGGAACAACCGTATACTGGGTGGCTGAACATCCGCCGAGCACCGCGAGCCGTATAGGCGCTATTTTGTGTTTGGTTCGTTTATTTAGTTTGGATTCATCGTGGCGGTCTACACGATGGTTTAAAGGACTTTCCTGTAAAGATATGTACTGTGTGTCCGCCACAGGTGCGCAGCGGAAGCGCGGTATCTTACACAGCCCGGACCACTACAAAGCATAGAGGAGCTGGAAGAAGCAGTGGAAACGCTGATGAGAGAGCTTACAAGCATT